>JWZT01002267.1:259217-288679 GCA_000827895.1 Thelohanellus kitauei
GGTCCGCCGATATGAGAATGGTAAAAATACCTAATTTTTCGATCGATGGTTCGATCTATTACAATCATTTTTGCGCATATAGATATACATGATTTAATTTCAGAGATATTTGTGATATTCTGAATGATTTTAGCATCTAATTTTGATTTGTTCATTTGATCATGAATTCGAAAATGTATTTCCTAAAACGTGTGTCATATTTTGCTTATTGTTTCAAGGATATCTTTGACCAAAACCATATATAAAGGGTTTTTCGATCTATTAATTAATCTTCGGAACCGATTTAATAATCCCTGCAAACGACTAAATAATCTTTCTATCTCTTTCAAAAAAGCTGCCACAGATCAAAAAAAAATTCACCTGAGCAAATATTAGCTTTGTTATATCAACCTTTTAAAGTTGCAGGCCATTTGGATGTTTTTAATAGGAACAAGTTACAAAACATATTTTGATATCAAACACGAACCGTGATTTCAAAAGGAATTAAATAAATGTTTGCACCCCAGTCATACAAGAAAGTCATGGATTTCCATTTTGATTCATGCTAGATCGAGAATAAGTCAAATCCTCTAATATACAGAGAACCCCTTAATGGATAGTTCATTTGAAGTAAATGATTTGTGTAATTTTTCAAATTTCTAACAAACTTAAAGAAGAAGCAAAAAGAAACATTGCCCTTCTTTTTAGACTCCCAACCTGTGTTACTATTGCTTGAGCAAACAACATCAGATTTTAGGGCATTAATGGTTTTTCTCATTTTTCACTGTTGGTGTACTTGAGAATTTTTTCAGATGGACTGAAAAACTAAAATTTGACAAAACAAGGTTTTTTCTCTCTCATGATTTTTTTTTATTTTGGCAACATTTATCAATTAGATCGCAAAGCAAATTAAATCGTTTACAAGTATTATTAAATAGATGTCGTAGATTATTAAATTCAGTGCAAAAAGTATTAAATCGTTTGTAAAGATTATTAAAGTGTTTGCAAATGCTATTAAATAGGTTGCAAAGATTATTAAATAGGTTACAAAGATTTTTTAATTGTGCCAAATATCTCTATATTTTCATGGACCTAAATTATGTGATCCAATCAATTAATATAATCAGTTATGGAACTAATCGTCTCAATATTTTTTTGTTCCAGCTTTTTTTTCCAAAAGTATATAGGCTTGATAATATCGATAATTAAAATTAGCTATTTCGCGGAATATACGTAGCTACGTACTCTTGCTAGAAAATGAATTGCAGTTACTTGATTTTACTAACCGAGTTGTAGCGGGACGAATTGGATGTTGTAGCATTACATTAAATCTAATCATTTAAAAAATTACCGACCTTTTTTAAGAATTTAATTTTCTTTGATAATAATTTGGACAGGTCAACAGTTCGGAATAAAATTTATAAATAAGAAAAAGGTCTATAGTAGTCATGCATGCATAAAAAGATATAACTACAGAAGTTTCTAATTATTTCAAAATAGTATTTTCGTATACCTGAATATATTGATCTTCAAATTTCGAATATAAATCAGTTTCCATCAAAAATTGCCGAATTTCTACCGATGGCATTTCAAGTATTCCCCCATTATTTTTTTAGAACAACTACAGTTTTGGACAACTCTTTACCTAGTAGGCGAAGTCAACGCTCAGTAAACGATAGCACATATTAAACTCTTCATATAATGGAATATCCTAAGAAGTCAAATAGGTAGAATCTATATAAATTTCAATTTACTCATAAATTAAATTCGAAACATTTGAATATTATCATCAGAAAGTCAGCCATTGATGGACGGAAAATTGGTGTGGGATAATATCCATGTTTGGTTATAATTTCACTTGTTTCATAATGAATTATCGAACAGTTATTGGACCATAGGTGTATTTAATCAGGTAAGAATGCTTAAATGAGGATACATCAAACAGTCGAATTCAGATAGCATTTAACGGCAGATTTTGCTAAATTAACCAAAGTAATAGTGTTATAGCGTCTCAAATTCTTCTCTGTAATTAGAATAATTGCTAAAAGATGTATTTCAATAGAGGTAATGAAGATGTTAAATTAACTAATTATTGATTGCGAAATTGATCCCTTGTCTTGATAAAAATTCGTATCGGTTCATTTTTTATAATTGAGTTTCTTGAAAATTAGTAACAGAATCAAAGATTTTGAGATGAATAGATACATCATAAATTATATTACCCCATCTTTTCCATTATTATCTTACAATATTTTAGTATGTAATCCATAATTTCTTTTCAAATTTACGCAACTCATTCGCCATCCACCCAGAGATAGATTCATGATCATAACAGATGATCTTTTAGAGATGTCATTTACTTCCAATCTCACAACAACTGAGGGGTAAACATGTATAATATTTTTTGTCAAGGATATGATATTTGACACTCATTTTCCGATTCAATAACGTGAAAATAAATATTACCGTCCAATTAACACAACGAGCACTTTTAAGAATATTTTTTTGCATTTCTAAGGCTCTCAAAATATGTGTATGTCTAGGGTTGAAGAATAAACATTTTGAATAAATTTACGTTGTGGCAATTAGGTTTAATCAGTACGAATATATCAGAAACGCAGAAGATATCATTGATTCGTTGAACTGATTGAGATGTATCACTTGAGAACATAAAATGATATTGCGTCAACAGAGGGAAATATCGAGGAACGCTTACATCGATTTCGATGTCTATAATTCAAGTATAGCTGTTACAATATTATGGAACGAATATCAATTATATAATCTTTAAATAATACAATCTGGTGCATTCAGCCATTTGAAGTTCATATTCTACCCGGTGAATCTCAAGTAATGTATTGAATATCATTGAATGTATAATCAGAGATACGTTCGTGAACAGTCGTTTGCGTGGTGCGAATACTACTTTCTGTTATCTAAACGATATGATTGACTCGCTGTGAATATTTATCCTCCAATTAAAAAAATTTCGTTCGGATTTGGTAATAAGTAACTATGTCTATTTTTTTGGATTGGTGAAATCGTATCATATAGAGGTTGACGATAATGGCCGAAATCAAGATATAGGCAATGATTTGTCTATATATGGACCTTCTAAAAATTTTTTAATATTTCTTATTAGTCTGATATAATTTCAATAATAAAATCAATTACACCACAGTGATCTCATAAAAAGTTATAGTAGTTTAACGATGAATTTATTATGATCAACATAATATCAAATATTCCGCTTTTGAATAATTAATGAAAGTTATAAGTATTATCTATTAAGTGAATATTTAACGTAAATTAAATACATTTTATCTATTATATTTCAACAAAACACCGTTAGTAGATGATATGTATTGGCTATTTGTTTTTACAAGATCAAAAAAAACTTGGATTCATGCGTCTCAGGAACTCATAAATTCTACTTGTTATTAACCTGAATCCATACCATGGCGGAAATATATATTTTGATTTCCGATTTCGAACTCTTCCTCATTATACGCCTTAAATTAATTATAGAATTTTCATTCATTTAATCTGGAGGTTGACTTGATAAATAAATCTGTTCAATTATATATCTCGAAATTTTGTCGATTAAAAATATATTCTGAACATGCTTTCTCGATTGATATAATTTTTGAATTAACAGGGGGACGGGTGTTATGAAAAGCGGTTTATAACGTCAAGCAATGAAAATACACTGAATAATTTAAGTACTTTTATTACGTTATGTCTTCTTAATTCGACGATTATCAATTCTTCCATGAACCCTTTCAATAAAAGGACAATGAATATATGCAGCAATATTTAATAGAGATTTACAGATTCATTATCAATATTGCACCTATTAACATACTGTTTTATCTATGTTAAATACATGAATTATCTTTTATTTAATATTAATCCATAAAATTTAACATGCAAGCGTAAAATGAGCATATTTGAATCAACAAATTTTAATCTTTTGTTTATTATTGTAAGTAAATATTTGAAATTAAGCTTTGAGAATGCATTAATAATACTGTAAATTTTAATAAATGGGAAAGAACATTCCTCATTGTTGAAAATGAATTTATATTGTTATCACTAATCTGGTGTTCGCATTAACATCATTATCATTAATGAGTTCGTTTATTACGATCACCATATTTATTTATAATTCTTAAGGATTTCAACCGGATGATGAAGTACCAGAGCCACTAGTAAAAATATCATGTTCATAATGTTGATTATTATTATGTAAATTTTCTATTCAATTCCATTGACATTTTTTTAGTCATCCAGCATACTGCTTCATTGCCAAAACTAAAGTCAAATTGTATTTTATCAAAAATCATGTCGAATAAACAAATCAAATATTTATTCGATTTTGAGACATAAAATATGTTAGTCCATAACTGGAGAATATTATTTGATTCTTCACGATCGATGTTTCTATCGAACAATATATTATTGCTTAACAACCCTGTACGTTTAATCCTCATATGAATTGCCTATAAGTATCCCCATGTCTGCAAGTAATCTTTGGAATCACAGTTCAGTTTATTTTTACTTTTTTTCTGATATTCTGAGTTCTTTGTATGAATTTGACTCATAAAATATGGTTATTCTTGAATTGTTTTGAATATTTGTTATTTAAGTATCATAAACTATTTCATAAAACAGTTACCGATTATTTCGGACAATTATTTAAAGCTAAATAGCTTCAACAAGCACATATTATTTAGTCATTTTATAACAGAAAATGATTTTATGATTATCTGTTAAAAATATCTATATTAGGAATAACTTGGAATCTTATAAATTATCTCAACAATGAATAAAACTTATTGGTTATCCTTAAATTAATAAAAAAAACAGAGGTAGGCACAGTTTAGGGGATGAAGGACAATTAACTCCTTCTGGCTTAAAATCGCGTGCCGGATAAATAGATCAAATAAATAATATGCCGTTACCTAATATTAAGTTTATTAATCAAGTTTTTCTTTAATATTCATTAGCGTTTCACAAATCCTTAAAAAATATGATAAATAGTTATCATCAAGGTTTACTCATTCCTTGAACGATGAAATTCTTCATTCAATATCTAAAATTATATGGGTTTTGTTGAGGCGGATTTTGAAGATTACAGTATGTATAGTGATATAATTCAATGAAAAAAAATCAGTTTTAATGATGCAGTGACATATTGAAGCTCAGAAATGGCGATATACGATTTATCTGTTTTTATTCAGACAAAATATCTTTATAACGTTATAAATCGGACTATTTTAACATAGTCACACGATGATAGATTATATTAGATAATGTCTTATGGCTTTCCATACATGTTATAATCAGTTAAACTGACGTGTTTATCACTTTAAGAAGTAAAAATTTATTTTCTTAGCCTATATTTGTACTTGACTCATGAGATTGACTTAATATAACTGAATGAGATGGAAGAGGATTAAAAGCACATCATTTCTGGATCAGGCCTGCCTGCCAGAGAAGATATATCTTTGATTAAACATGAGGAGAATATTGTACTGTATTCTATATTTCTGATTTATATATATATTAAAAACATAAAACAAAGTTTCGATTACTATGATGGAAATAATGAAAGTAACTGGATTTCATATTTAATGAACATCTTATAGTGTATTGATGAATATATTATAGTCGATATCGTCAACAGTGGTTTGATGTCGCTATCATTTGTTTTTTTGTGGTTCAAATATCAGATGTAATGCTGAGTGATAATTAATTGCGTCTGCCTACATAAAAATGCATTATCTGTAGGGTTTATGGAAGCAGATTATCTGACTTGAGTCTATATAATTCATAAATATACTGGTAACTACGTGTTACTCGAAATACAAATAAGTATTTAATGATTTGGATATTAAGTTTCAGTTAACCAAAATTTTCAAAATATAATACTCTGTATTTTAGTCAATATTTAGAAATTTTTACATATTGTTAAACTTACATATTATTTTCAGAATCAATCACACTTTGTGATATATGAATGTAAAATTTCGACGAGATCATGTGTAATATGTTTTGTATATTTTGTAAATAGAAACACGTATTTAGAATCGTCTCATAAAATGTCTATGCAGTATATTTTACGGTAATTATATTTTGCAGACCTACAGGCTACATGCCATTGATATTAAAAAAAGTATTATTCAGCGATTCAATATTTTGAAATAACCAAAATTACCGTGTACATTTAAAAGCAATGACAGAGTAGTTTTTGCTTTAAATTATCATATAATTTTTCAATGATGACTCTGGTAACAAATGGGTTAATCGTGAACTCTGCTTAAAATAGATATTCATTTATTATATAATATGTTCAAAATAAAAACATCATCGAATGAATTAAAATTCTCTGAATGAAATTCTTGTAAATAATTAAAAAATATTATGAATCAATGATTGATTTTATCATAAATTAGAAATGTGTGCCCAAATATTAAATTGCTATTCATACCTTGATTGAGTCAAATGATCTGCTTTGTAGTAAATTATAGTGACGAAAAAATAAAAAGAATACGTAATATTCTCGGCTGAAGAGATTTTTTATTGATTTTTGCAATAATATCAAAATGATTTTTTGATAAAAAAACGATCTTAATTTTATAATACAGGCTTTGAATCTTTTATATCCCAATTTGCATTATTATCGAGCAGATTTCATTTCATTTCGCAAATATAAATTTTTTGATATAAATGTATGGTAATAGTCGTAATCTGTGTAGCAACATTATTTAAAACATTTGGATAGACACCAATCGATAACTGGTTCGGTAAAATATTCCATATTTACAAAAATATACAGGGGCATTTCATCAATACTCTAGTCGTGATGTTCAAATTTATCAACAGTGGATCTGGACCAAAAAAAACATCGATGTAAATGAAAAAAAATTTAGCAAAGATATTATAATTATTTGTAATACTGATATTGTGTTTTGATACAGTTTTCGAAGTAAAAACATTTACTAAGACATACAAACATAATACCCTTCTTAAAATTCTGCGTGCGGCATATAAATCATACGATTTTAGTATTCTTTGAGTTATTTATTAAAATGACAAAAATAGAAGATAGGTCATATTTGAAGTTAATCATCATATGATACGTTTATTTTCATATTTTAATTTCACCATCCAAGACATCGAAAAAATGTATAAACTTGATAGGAGTCAAAAATCGAATATTTTTCCGAATGAACTAAAATAAGGAAAGATTTATAAATAAGGGGGTAATATATGCACATGTAATAATCCAATATATAGGGTTTCAGGATCACGTCCGTCACATTTTTATGACTCAAATTTTACTAATTTTCTAGTTAAAAAACATAAATTATACGTATATTTATTATTTTCAACTTCTATACATCAATTACTGTTTTATTTTAGCATATTTCGGTTATAGCTATCACAGTCAGAAGGTTTAATTTCTATTGAGCCACTTTCGATTAAAAAGGCCAGTTTCTGATCTCATTGACGCATGTCACCTGGCACTCTTCATGCAACAATATCTTTCATTAAATGAAGAACATTTCTGTGTTTACTTCATTGGGGTCTTTGAACAGTTCTTTTACAGAGGAATACATGAATTTATTTTCATAAAGGGCCACGCGAGGTTCCACAAATACAAAAGGGTCCCGACCATGATGCAAGGAAATGTCCCCCGAGTAATATATATTGTACCCTACTAGCCCTTCTCCCGATTTAAAATTGGTTACCAAAATTTAGAACACTGTCAACCCAAAGTCCCTGAGATCAAAAACCGATCTATTTAACCATGTGACTCTATAGTAATTACAACGTCCGAATGTAATAGCCATTTGCAGAATAATAAATACAACAGAAGTTCATATTTATGAGAGAAAATTAACGAACAAATGATCAATTTTTTATTTGTTAATGCTTGATGTTGATATAATATGGGTTAAAAAAATTTAACGGAGTTGATTGGGAAAATTACGGTCTTGATCGGGAAACCCTATATAATGGTTTTATTTGTTTTTATATTGCCTTTTCCAACTGGATGTTATTTTAATATACTATTGTCCTTATAAATAATTCTCAACAAATTAATATTAGAATTGATCAAGAATAAGATGTGTTCTTTAATTTAACACAATTTCATATATGAATCATCTTACCAAAGTATTTCTGTTAGACAAATCTACATAAATACAGTAAATCATGTCTGTTTATCGAACATTTCTTTTTTTTTTTGCCAAAAACATTTTCCTTGAAAAGGGTTAATATTTTGTAATTTTAGTTTTTATACCACTTGGCTCCCGCAGATATACGAAGAAATCAAAAATTACTATTAGCCTATGCATTTAAAATAGAAAGGAATTGTTGATTGTCCTGCATATTTTGTTTCTAATGATGAAATCGAAGATTCACTGCCGATAGGTGAGACTTTGGACAAGTTAAAAAATTTAAGAATTCATGTTATAATCAAAGTACGTGAAAGCTATACATGCTGCTTTGCAAAAGCTATATTAAGAGTTGATTGTGATAAAAAAGGAAGTGAAATCTAAATTTTCATGTTATTTTGATAAAAATTAATGGGGTTTACTGCATTTTACCACCATTATTTGAAAGACCTTTCTATTTTTGCGTCTATTAGACATCTTGTCCTATAATTGTTGAAAATTAGAAAATGGTTTCTGTATTGTCTTTTGTATGTGTTTTAGATAATTTTCATACGTTGTTTAATATCTCTCCATCGATATCAGTTTTGAACTGTTTTAACTAGTGTTGTACTGTGACAAAAACATTTTATTCGGATAGGAAAACATGCGACGACTATAGAGAATATATTTCAAACCCACCATGCTGACACTATCGAGATATTTTGATGGCTATTCGGATTGAATCTTACCCACTGAATCTATGATCGGAATACCTAAACAATTACTTTTTTGTATGATGGTTAAATTTTCGATATATCTATGACAAATTTTTAACCAAACTGTTAATAGTTTATTTTGTTGCAATCTACTACAAATATATCAATAGCGCAGAATATATATATAGCCATTCAAAACTGTTACTACACACTTATACAAGTTATTTTTTGAATTTTAATCGACATTTTGAATGAATGAAATAATCACCATAATATAGCAAGCAACCTCACTTAACAACACTTGATGTCAAATAAAAATATCCATAAAAAACTAAATTAAAAAAAAGTTTAACAAGATTATAATATTCATTCATCAGCGATGTTTTTATGCTATACATTTAATGTATGTTGAAGTGGAAAAGAGGGCCAAATAATCGACCTTCCTACAATCGAACCATAAAAATCAATGTGACAAAAATCTTTGTATTTTGGTTACTTGTTATTTTCAGTATTCACATTCCATTCAAATGTACGTTAAATAGCGTAATTTGTTTTATGATAGTTGTTAAACATTTAATTAAGTAACAGGATTAGATAAATAAAACAGATATGAAAATACCTAAATCATCTTTTGCATATGAATCATGCAAATGAATAGAAAAAAAAACATATTCATCATAATCACTGCACAAGTTCATGTGAAATTAACATATGATTTTCATTCAAACGATGTGTCTTTAATGTTTGATATATAACATTATGAATAAAATTGTTGATATTATGTCATAAAACATTTCGTCGTTTATTTCGATATATAAATGGTTAACAAATCTCTGACATGTTGGAGAAATCTTTTTTGCGCAGATGGTATATTTTCGACTACTTATTGAATAAAGCGAATTTAAAATAAAGAATTTTTGATGCCAAAAGAAAAGTTTGAAAAATCGGATATTGACAGAGATGGAATTGTTTCGAAGGACGAAATATTCAAGGTCATGATCCGAAGAGCAGATAAATACACTGAAGAGGATATGGATGAGATGTTATTACAACTCATATTTGGTAATGGCAGAAAAATACCAGTCAAAGATATTGTAGAATCATTGGCAAACGATATGATAGTCAACTAATCCACTTAGGTATTTTATATAGCTTTGATTTTAAGGTAAAAACATAATTGTCGTCATTTATATCGTATGAAATCGGTTGCTTTCTTTTAAATAGACAATTAAAAAGTTTTAGGATTTTTTAATATACATGAATTTCAATTTAATGGTTCAATCTACTGCCTAGTTCGATTCAAAAAATGCAGAAACTTAAATACAATGAATGAATTGAATACATGTTCATGATCGAGTTACACATATAATGTTAAGATTAACTGATATTTTACCTGTGTGCTTATGTGCAACATCAAAGTTATCATATTTTTTCATAGAATGGATTGATAAATTTTACACATAATTTTGGTTTGTTTCATTATATAAATGTGATTTAAAGCAATACAATTTTAAAATTATTAAGCTGTACTCAGTGTGGTTTTCTTAAACAGAATTCTTCTACCCTCCTATTTAATATATATGTAAAAAAGTTATAGCCGATAACACTTAAAATTAGATAAATGACTCTATATTTTTTGATCGATATGATCTCGTGAATATCAACCCCATATTATCATAAATATTTACATTCGGTTAAGCGCATGCTCCAGATTTTTTAAGAATCACATTTTATTGTTTCTAACGTGCTTAGATTTTTAATGTTTTAATAAAGATTTCGGCAAATTTTTTCGTTGAATTTGTAATTGGTTCCACGAACACATGCGACATTTATTGAGTTAGCTTATATACTTAAAATTTATCCAGTTTAAATAAATTTGTGACTTAGATCAATGACCAATCAAAAACATTTTTGCATTTATATATTTTAAAAACGTATTTCGATTTGAATTAATTCAAAATTGCTAATAATGTCAATCATATATACCAGAGTAGTCGACCAAAAAATCCGATAGGTAAAGAATGAAAATATTTTAAAAAGAAGAGGTAGAGTAGAAAAAGAAACATATGGTTTTGCGGTGTAAATTAGCGCTTTCCTGCACAATTTAGCGTTTGTTATGTCGATTTTGGCCTGACTGTCTATCTTGAGGCGGTTTTAGATATTTGGTTTTTCGTCTGCAAATTGGACATGAAAAAAGGTAAATTTGGCTTAAAACCCTGTAACATTGATCAGTCATAGATTATAAACATACGTTTCAAAGTTCATTTGTTATGCTCGCAGTAAGGCATGCCTATATTTTCAACAATCCCAAAATTAAGAGAACCGCTCAAAGCCTTGATATGTATTTGATATATTGTGAATTAGTTTTTTTGAATATCTGCAGTCTCAACGAAAAAAGAACAGTAATCTTTAGTGTCTGATGTCTTTATATTAATCAAATAATTTTATGAAATGAGGTTACTGATAGATAAGAGTTATTAATGAGTAAAACAGATTATGAATCTGATAAAATTAGGTAACGCGCAATACAACTAACCTATGGAACCTATGTAATTAAAATTTTTATGCATCGGTTAATCAATAATTTGTGGATGTAATTTTGTCCCTTGATAAGATGATAATCACACGAAGTACAACTATATCACTTACATACTCGGTAAAAATATAGGGGGCTGGATATAAGCCTATCAGATATTATATAATTCGCGAATCTTGTCTGTAAATATTTCTTTAATTAAAGATCAAATTCGGATTTTTTATTTTGTCGAATAAATAATTTTGTTTCTGATGGTGAATAATCTGTCTCTATTAAATTTACCAACATTGTATTAATCGAAAGATTGTACAATTTTAGTTTTGTGGTTACTCGAAATAGTCATATCTATGATTGGCGTGAACGATAAAAATTCTTAAACTTAAGAGAGGCAAATTTTCGGTAACGTGCATTTATATCCTTAGAATGGAAAAGGTGGCATTTATATACGACTTTTTAATTCAATAGATACCATATTTACATATATTGTCTGATTGATTCAAATTTTGTATATCCAGTTGATTTAATATATTTATATTTATATCGTTTTGAACATTCTCCGGTAATTGGTAAAAATATGTCAACATTCCATTACCTGCTTTGTATATTTTTTCCACAATAGTTGGCATTTTATTGACTATAAATTTTTATAAAAGGATGATATTGTCCATTGATTCTGAACCATCGTTATCGGGTACTTAAATCACTCTTAATGTCGATAAATATTTGTAATTTCCATGAATAATAGATATTGGTAATAGTACTCGTTAGACTTGAGAAATGTTTTTGTGCAGGCGATATTTAAAAATAAGAATTTTCCCCGGTTTTTTTCAGACTTTTAACAAATCGTTATATTCAGACAAAACAAATGATATAAATAAAGAGATTAATTAAAGAATAGAATATTCATTTTTTATTATTTTCAACATTTGTTAAAACTAATCCAAGAAATTCTGATTCTAATGATTGCAAGAATTACCTTCGTTTATGTACTTGATTATTTGTTCACAATTCTCAACCAACGCCAATTCAAGATCCTTGTCCAGGCAAATATCTGGGTCTGACTTATACGCGTGTTTGCATTTTTCAAGTATCGTCTTTACTTTACAACCAAAGT
Source organism: Thelohanellus kitauei (assembly GCA_000827895.1). NCBI lineage: Eukaryota > Metazoa > Cnidaria > Myxozoa > Bivalvulida > Myxobolidae > Thelohanellus > Thelohanellus kitauei. The sequence goes on from JWZT01002267.1 coordinate 271,728, forward strand.
CTTGGCTTATTCTGTCTAACGTTATCTGATGATGAATCTGAGTACCTCTTTGTTTCGTATAATTGGAGTTTTGGAATGTTCTTGCTCGTTATGATTCGAGATATCTTCTGTTGGTATACTTTTCGATATTTCTTTACAATAAGATGATTTGGGAGTTATATCTGAGATGGATGCTATATTTTCTGTAGCCGCTGTGATAAAAATCATTTACATGTTTGTTCAGATACCGTTAGGCGGTGAAATGATGATCCACAATGATGTTTCAAGTTTCTAATTCCACTATTTGCACATGAATATATGCGACCACATGGCACGCAATAGAATGCATGCCTATCCGATTCTACATCCTTTACTGGGAAGAGTACTTCCCAATCTTTTTTGTATATGCATGAATAACGAGAACGTTTCTTCATATTATTTAGTAGTCATTAATATGCAAATCTTTTACGAGTTGGAACGATGATGATAAAATTTATATAGAATTATAAATATAGTTTCTATAGATCTGGATTCTTTGAAAAGCGAGATTATTTTTTATTAGACAACAACAGTGGGTGCATGGGCAGTTGTTTTTTTTTTGTCACCGGATTTGGTTTGGCAAAAATCAATTAATAACTGTTTCCTATATGGTACAAAAGTACATACCTAAAGCTTAAGCGAAGAATAGGTGATATCAATCGGCGTTGTTCGGAAAAAAATGCTTTTTTATAATTTTTCGAGCTCCTGATATTTTAAGATTTCTTAGCGATGTATGGTTGGTCTTAGAGTTGTTTTTCAATTATTATATGAGGGTTCATTGTCAAAAAATTTACAATAGTTCATCATCGTCACGCACACTTTCATACAAAAGTCATTATGTCTCGTTTTCTTATAAAGTTTTCCAACTGTGAACCTGTATTCGATTTCGGAAAATATGATCCATTGTCTTTCGTTTCAGCAAACTACATTTTGAAAAAATTGCAAAAATTTATTTTATATGTCATTCGATGATAATATTGAAAATAATCTTTCTAATGAAGATTTTCTATAACGATTTTATATTCAGGAACATATAGGGTTATATCAAAATTGACTGAAATATCAAGATCGTTTAAGGTCCATTCACCTTAAAAGATGAAATATTTGTTAAATACCACCTATCCCCGTTTCCACATTTTTCAAAGGCTAATGTTCAAATTTCTTATCCTAAATTAGTGTAACACACAGGAAAATATTCGGAATATGTACTAAAAAGATAGTTTTAAGGCGAGTGAATACAAGTTATATGTTAATGGATTGTAGTTTTGGATAATCTACGTTTCAATTGAATACATTAATGCATTTTGTGATATTTAGGGTTCTCATATATCAACGTAAGAAAAGGCTCACATTACAAATTCTTATTAGTTAATTAAAACACCTTAAAATACACACTAAACCCAATATATTTTTCTATCTGTCAAATTTTACCAATGTTTATTTTTCACCAAAAAACAATTTGCATTGAAATTTTAACATGATTGGTATTTCTGAAAACTTCATAATTATCTTTTTTATGTCATTTACCATGCGCAGAATAAACAATTATATCTAAAATTAATGTTATCCTACATATATTCTAAAAGAAAGAAATTTTCGAATATGGGATTAATATGTTTTGAATAGATACAAAATAATAGATTTAGCGCCGATGGATGAGATTTTAGATGAGATACAATTTTTGTAGTGTATTAATCAACTCGAAGTGCAGAAAACAGAACATATTCATTTTCAAAAGTTGTATAGAACATTTTTACACTGGGCCAATTATAAAAAAATCTTAGTTTCATACTCTTTGAGGAAAAACTAACGGTGTTGACTGCATTTAACAACGATTTCTTTGTTGACCATGTCTATTTTTACTTTTGTCGAAATTTGGACAACTAATAGCTGAAGATTAATCAGGTTTTACTGTTTTTAAAAATCTAATTATAAAACCAAAATTTATAAACTGATAAGCATGACATCAAAAATGTTAAATAAATAAAATTTTATACACAATATAGTCAATAAACAAATAGCCATAAGGAATATTAGGTTTCGCCGGTCGGTTTATTTTTATAACTAGATTTGTGCCATGATTTCTCTAATTTAAAGTATACTAAGTTAGATAGTGGCACAATTCCATTTATATTTTACGAATATGTTAATAAATAGGTTGTTGTTGTAAAGATCATCCTCTATTTACTAATTATATCTGTAATGAAGCGCTTTCGAACAATTTCTTCGATGAAGATTAATTACATCAATTTTACACCATAACTCCTTGGCATTAGCAGAAATTGTGATTTAAATGTCGAACTTAACAACTATTAATGCGTGCAATCTTTCTTTTTGTTTATTTTAATTAGCTGTTTTAATAAACTTGATATCAATTCCTAAATAATTTGATTGCGCGTTTATAAATGCATCTGAGGTACAATTATTAATCTTTTACATCTCAAGTAGAAAATTCCTCTGATTTTCTTTTAAGCCGTTATATTTATCAATAAACAGATGAATAAACTTTAACTCTTTGAAATGACAATAAAATTGAAAATTTTTCAATAATTGTATTCTCATAGTCATCCGATTCAGCTTTTAGAAGATTTCTAACTAAAATTAGCCTCAATGGACAAAACAAATGAGCATAAATTTCAGAAACGTCACTAATATAATTGTGAGTTTAGCGTATATGCAAGAATAATTCATTCTTAATTATCATAATTGAAAACAACTAATAGATACTAATTATTTAATTAGAGCCGAATCCGTAAAATCCTACTTTGTAGGTAAAAAATATACTAACATTTTAAAGGTTCTCATTTATGAATACTAATAAAAATATTTGGGCTAAACTGTGTATACTTTTATGTTAGAGTCAGTTCATATATAAATCAGAATGTCCACTCATCCATGTTTAATGCATAACCAGTAAGATTCAGTTTCTCACTATGAATATGATTTGATTCATCGAATATATAGGTAGAGGGATTTCGTATATATTACACATCATCCAAGTATTCTTAATAGAATGAATAATTTTGTTTATATTATGTTTTACAAAAAATAAGGGGCATAATATTCAACACTGCTCTTTTACATTAATATATTCAAATAAACGTGGCATAATTTTTTGATCGGAGTCTGTCATTTTACTTCATATGAATAACGTATATTCGTTGTTTCTCCAAAATATTTTTATTCATTTTTGACAATCTATATATCGAGTCAATTGACCTTAATTCAGCATTAATAACCAAAATAAAAGAGATCTCAAATTTCTTATGTTCATATATGTATTCATTCGTTCATGATAAGTTCTATAAAATAAAAAATATAAGGTTATATGGATACATATGTTCTCAGTGTGGAGGAAATATCTGTAAAAGGATATTGGTACATTTTCAAACTTTAATCTGAATCTTAAATATATTTTGATACTAATGAGCTATTCGTGGCCCGCGGTTGTAGATAAATAACTATATACTGGGCCGTTTTCTTGCTCATTTAGCATACTACTTCTTCAATATGAAAGCATATTGCTAAATTATAATTATTCAAAACAGTTCAAAAATGATTGATATGACACTCAAGATGTATTTTTGTGGCTGTACAGGACATTTTCTGCTTACACAATTTTTGTATTAGAACTATAAATATTTTGCTGATAGATAAAATTGGTATTTGTACACAAAATGAAATGATTATGGAAAATGCGATTTGCATATTGGTTCAACAAATATGATTCAGTAACCAGGTACATTTTGTTTTGCCGGCCAAAAATCTTCATTTCGAATATTATGGTATAATTTTGCGGTTTTGAAATTCGAATCATCTGTGATATGTCTTCAAAAAGACTAACACCCATATTCGATAGCTTTGAAAACAAATAAATTAGATTAAATCTCAGGATTGGTCTACTGTGGTATTTTTTACATATCGATGAATATTCCACAAAAAACTACTTAATTCCAATCAAGTTAGTAATTTTTTAAATTTCTTTTGCTAACCCAATGTTCTTCGAACGGTTTTACAATTAAGATTACTTGGAAATAGTTTGGTCTTAAAAATATTTGGATGTTCGAAAAACGACAATATACTGTGATTGGAATTTCGAAATCGATGAAAAATACGCTAATTTTAAGCACCTTGAATTTTCTCGCACTGCATAAGATAGGTGACGAACGTTAGAAATTCACGAAAGCCGTTCGAATCGATCTAAGAACACCACATGAAGTCTACCAATGCTATTGAAAAGTTTCAAAACAATCTATGGTTCAACGAATTAGAGAATACTTATACGTCAATTATCTATTTGTAAAGTCAAAACCATTCTTGCTCTCCTATAACAAACAGTTTATTTTGAACAAGAACAGTTTGAAAACTTTAGACCTTATGATATCAGTACATATATGTTGATGAAATATCCTTATTTAGTTTACAACCATTTTTTTCTTATTTTCATGAATCCATGAATGTCATCCAAACATAGACCGACCATTGAAACGTATAGATGTGCATCAAATGAATATTCCGATACTCTATACAAAAGTCCACTAGATAAATCAGAATATTTTGTTTTTTTTTCATTAAAATATTCATAACTCAAATCGAATGGGCCACTTTGCCACAAAAGATATTATGTGGTCTATTTAATGACTGATGATTATTTTTATTATTTTACATTTCATTATTAAATATATGTAAATATTTTGATTCAGAAATGTTCGTACTCGTATCATGCGTAAAACATATGTATTTTCATGCAATACTTCTCAATATAGAATACTTTAGGTATATCCACGAACTTCTTAAACAACAAAACGTCCTCCAAATTGATAAATTTGGAGCACATTTATCGATAGAACTTATGATTATATATGAAAAAAACATTTTATTTCATCGTAATTATTTCAAAGTATTTTAAATAGCTTTAAAAAAATGATTTGTTTATTATAAATCAAGGAATCTCGTTGTTAATTTACAGTGTATATTATAAATTTAAGGAAAATCCAAGTTTATGGTAGAATATTTTAACGTGTATTATATTCGAATGAGCAGCCATATTATGATTCCTGTCTCAAAGTCTTTTTTTAGTTAAATTGTTGTTCACAATAATTATATCGCTAATTTTGACTGTTTTGGCTAAGGATGATTGGTTAAAATATAAAGATGCATTTAAATATAACTAATTCAAGCATAATCGCGGCATAGTTGATAAGTCTTGATATTTATTACACATTCGAGCCTATTATAGAGAACCTTGATCTGTTAACATGATTTTCACCACTCAATTTTTCTTTCGAAATACCCTCTAACAAGTCTATAAACCAGACAATCTGGCATTAAGTTTCCAAAACTTTGATTTTATTTAATTCACGAATCGTAGATTATCCACTTATAGTAAAAGATAATATGAAATAACTACTGATATGTTGTAATATTTACAAAATTATTGATAGCAACCTGCTGAAACTACTAAAAAACATGTTATCGATCCTCTCTTGTTATGCGTCTATTCAGAACCTAAGAAGGTGTTATGGCTAAATTTTGTTCAGAAGAACAAAAAACAATGTCGAATTTACATAAATGAATTAATGATATTTTTGATGCATGATTTATTCATACGAAGAATATAGAAACATTACCCCTTCGGTCAAAACTTATAACGAAGCCCATGAACAAGATTCTATATGTCATCAGTCAACTGTGAGAACTATTTAATCCTAACTAACCATAGTATCGTGTTACATTTTTGAATATGATGCCAATTACTGAGTAGCGAGGAATAAACAATGATTTATTTTCATCAAAGCTTTTAAGAAAAATGTCAAATTTTAACCGCTTAAATATGCTCTATATATTTTTACACGTATTACTCACAATTCAGTTCTTGAAAATTTATCGTGTATTTAAGCTAGGAATACGACTTTACAGAATGTCCAAATACCTAAATTTATCTATGGTTGGGTAAAAACGTCCTGTTAATTGAGATGTAGATCCTATATAGCCATTTCCTGTTTATATATTGAATCAACTGACCTGGTATTCACGCCGGCTCATAGTGAATAAATGTTGCCCTATCTCACTTCATTCGATGATATGATCGAAGAACGATCTAGTATAAATATATATCGTTATTATTATTTGGTGGGTAAAACTGATTAGATTTTAAGTGTAGAATTTCCAAAAATTTCATGTTTCGACATATTGGTTTAAGTAAATGATAAAAATATTTTCTAATTATTTAACGATGTTCCTTCGTCATTCATGAATAAAAATATCCGATATTCTTATAGACGACATAATCATTCTTTTATCCTACTTTAATTAGTGTCATCAACCAGACTTGAAGATTTGTGTGATCAGAAATATATTTGTTGAGATATAAATGCTTTAGTTAGAATATCGATAACCGTAAAATTCAGATGCCATTCTACGACTGATTTTTACAGATTAAGCAAATATATCGTTGTAAAAAGTTTTGTGTATTCATATATGTTATTATAATCATGACTACCGTATATAGATAGACGTGTGTAATGCTGATCTTTAATAAAATCAATTTCGGTTCCTTCAATTGATCCCTTCTCGTTCGAATCTTCTATATCGTTTATTATATAAATAATAACAGTTTTTGGAACAAATATCCTAAACAATCCTTACCTTTGCAGTAGGATCGTAAATAGTTTATTATTTATAAATATATGGCAGTTTAAAGTATGACATGACATTCTTTAACAGCCCAGAGATAGATTTATGATCCAAACTGATACTGGCTTAGACATGTCAAACGCAAAATTTTCGAAGGACTGATGGGAAAACATCTGTACTGTAAGGACTGCGCATGTGATATTAAAAAAATTTTCCTATCCCATTACTTTATATTGTAAAAAGTAACGTAACATAAATACAACGAATATCTGGATGAATATGTTCTTCTTTTTCAAACGGGCTTAAAATACGGTTATATACAGGCTGTAAAATTAACTATCATGAATAAATATACATGTTTCTTTATTGGTTTTAAAAAGGACAAAAAAACCGCAATGAAGTATATATCATTGATCTGTTGAAAAGATTGTGATTCATCACTGGAGATTAAAAAATTATTTTGAGTAAACAGAGGAAAGCTTCGGTGAACGCGTAGATCGATTTTGACTTCGTGAATTAACATACGGCTGCTCAAAACAACTGCTTGAATATTTACGATTCGATATTATCAAATAATACAACTTGGTACATTCTGTGATGTGCAATCCATATTCTACGTTTTAAACTTCGATTGTATTGATCCCATTATTCTACCTAATCATCAATGTTAAGTTCATGAACAGACTTTTGGATAGCACGAAAACTATTACTTTAAATTTAAATGATATAAAGCATACGTTGTAAAAATTTAACTATGTAACAATAGCACAGTTACTAGTTGATAACAAGTAATATTTATCGATTCGATTTTCGATTCTTGACATCGTATGAGATCGAAGTGGACGATGATCTGCGATATATATATATAAATACAAGATGCCCTGCATGAATCTAAGCATCTATCAAATTCTTCAAACTACCGAATTACTTAAACAAGATTTAATGGGTGAATTGAATCAACCTTAATGATTTAAAAAACCAGTTTTTATATTTGTGGATTAATTTTATTGAATACATATAATCTCAATTATTAATCATTCAAATTGTTTGATGTTGAATATACATCAATCAAAAATATTCATTATAGATTATAGTGGATGATTGAATCTGATCATAAAACCAGGCACAATTATTTGATGATCTATTTATCTTAATAGGCAATAAACACTGTCTGGGACGTTGTATCATGAATCTTAAAATTTTTTTACAAGGACTAACTTATCCGAAATTTTCTTAACAACTTTAATCATATATAAATTGAATATTGGTATAAACAACTGCCTTTTTGTAGCATTAATTACTTTCAATTTTAAAAAAATTTAGATATTAAACATACTCTTTAAAATTTCATTTGTTATATTTTGAGACGTCATTTGAAAATAGAAAAGAGAATAAATTATGATTCCTGTAAGAATAGAGATATCAAACTCGATGGCTGTTAAGGTAGAGGTTAACAGTCTTATGTTAATGAAAAAAGTGGATATAGGTCAACATTTTACCCTTTATTTGTCATCGATACAACTCATCATAAATTCATCGTGGAATTCTTTGAATGGCTAAGTATTTATCAAATGTACCCAAGATCTATATGGATCTATTAATGTCAGTTTATTCTTATATCGATAACAAATAATGTTCGTTTTAATTTGATGCAAATTATTCTCTCGTTCTGAATTAGATGAGGCTCATATTTACGCCAAAGCTCGATATGAACTAATTTGGATCATCAATTTTCTTTGAGGGATCGAATGACCTTTAATTCATAAACAATATTTAAAATAAATGATTGTGCCAAATTACTTCAGCTGTTATATTACATCTATTTTATATGTTTAAATGAAAATTTAATTGACTCAAAGGTGTTGCGTGATGTATTCGGACAATCGAATATTGTTTTATTTGGACGATATCGTCCACTGAATATTAATACAGTTCTTTAAAATATGTTAAAATCACAAATTGAGTTATCGTCAACATTACGTGATAATCTTACGAAATATAATTTAGATAATATTTGGTCGGAATTCACCATCATATCGTCGTTACTTATCAGACTGGCGTGAAATATTTTTCAAAACACACATCTAATTTTTATTCATATCTCTGATGCCAGAAACTGCCAATATCCTTTATATTTGATTATATTAATTCTTGAAGTTTATGATTCCACTTAAATAACGATATCTATTATTGGGATTTAAAAAATTACAATCTGGTTATATTTTTTTATGGAGTAGCGAGAGTTGATTAACTGATTATTTTCTGTCAATATGAGGTTAAATACGATGAATCTACGGTTCAGATATAATTTCTATTTGTGAGATAAGGTATCCAAAATGGATTTACAGTTACATAATTTTTAAAAATTGACTGCATTTTGTCTTGATATACAGCGAAAAATATTCATCGTTAATTCGTTAAAATATATGATCCTAGTATTATTTCCAATCTTTCAATCTATGTGTCGATTCTGCCAAGAACACATAAGGCTTAGAGTGTCAGAACTATAAAAATAGGGGATCAATTTAGAATATTCATCAGATTTGTCATATACACTACGTGAATGGCAGGATATACGGTAATTCATGCCAAATTTACCGAAATTGAGCGATATGATTTTGCAATAACTGAAAAAAGACAATTTTAACAAAATGTATGATAGTTGAATAAAGCCAAAACAATTAATTTATCTCATAATAGTATGAAAATTTACATTTCTGTCTTTTAGCCTTGTAATAAAATATAAAATAGCTTATCGAAAACAAAATTACTCAGTTTTTTTTTCGTTTGAATTTAAAAATTAAATGTTTAGATTAATAAATTGTCTTTAAGCTCATCCATTGAAGAAATGTTTGATTCACTGATCAATAAACTAAAGTAGTTCCCATCGAAACATTTAATGATAATCGTTGAGTCATATTTGTGTTTATTTTTTTCGTAACGCAATCGCTGTGAGATCAATTTTGATTATTGCGTGATTTGCAAGATCTTATATACTCGAGTGTTTAAAACCATTTAACATTCAACTCTTCTGAGCGTTCTTTATCTGACCTAGTTTTATCTGTTTAAATCTATTTTGTGGAGCTCAATTGTATATTTAGTTGTTTTGATAGAGTCATTCATTTGGCAGATATACCCTGCTTTAAATGTAATTAAACAAAGACGCAACCTCTGTAACGGATTTTGATGACCTCTATTTAAGATACTCTACAATTTATTTCATTTGTAAAATCCTAAGATAAATATTTGATTTGGATTTTATCGTTTATTATGTCGGTGGAAAGTTAATTTTAAACCAAAATTGACCAATAGTGAGAAAATGTAATTCTAGACTAAATAGATGGTCAATTGTTGTAAGCTGAAAAATAGACACTTCTCAAATAGATTGGAACACATGACAAAGGTTTTATTGTATATGGATAGTGGTTGAAATAGGTGAGATTAGATGTGTGAGGATAAATTTAATCCTCTATCATTATTAATCAGCTTTGAAAAATCAATAGGATTATCACAACTTAAAATATTATGTATTGCATCATTATCTAATCGGCATTACATCAATGAATGAGCTGAAGCCTATCACACTAGTATTAACAATACCGTGTTTTAAACATTCTAAATAGATGATTCATGATTAACGAAAATATATAAACTAGAAACAATAATCAGCAATCTATTGTTTTTATATTTAAAAATCTATCGAATCAGTTTTTTTATGTATGAACGTTCCACGTTTTCACAATGCGATAGTTGAAGTAATGTCCTGATATTGCTTTACATCAACAAGCCATCTGAATAAGTTCTCATTTCCACCATCACACATAACAGATATCGTATCATTTATTAAATGAACAGGCAGTTAGCACAAATTTCAGAGACTATAAAATTTTAAACATTTAGTTTGAAATCAAAGTATTGTAAAAACGGCGATAAAAACACTGATTATTGAATCAATTAATGATGTCAGTATTGGGAGAAATGATTTATTGTTCCCTATATTTTAGTAACAAATATAATTTTTCAAAAAAAATATAATACATAAATGATCAGATAATGCAAATGATTGTTAAAAAAATTCGAATTTGAACTAAACATTTATTACCACACAACTAAATTCATATTGGGTAAAATGTTAGAATGCAGATTAAAACATTTTCAAAGGCTTATAACATGGAATTATTTGGCTTGTTATCAGCTGAAAGCTTTGGAGAAAGTGTCATACTGATAATGGTATATTTTATGATAATCAAAGGTCGAAAATCTCGAGGCTAAAATAAGATTCATCAACGACTTCAAATGTCTTGATCCCGATGGAGATGGAAGGATAAGTGAACAAGAAATGATAATCGTTTTCAATTACCATTTCGAGTGCTTATCAGTAGAAGAGATATGTGAAATTATGTACTCCAAAGATTTGTTCACAATCGGAATCGTGGATTTGGAAATTCTATGCAGAATACTAGGTGTTAGAGATCCATCAGATACGTCACAATGATTTATTTGATTATTTTCAGAATACAATCATTTATATTTTTAAACTAGTTTATTTTTATCACAATAATAGTTGTAAAAAAGTTCATACAAAGTTTCAAAATTAATCTATTTTAAATTGCATTTATAAATTCGTTCAAAAAAATTTCAACTCGCGAATTAGATGCAAATGATAAAATATTATTATTATTATGACTTCATTTCTGAAACTATTTTCAAAACTATAAATAAAATTTCAAAGAATCATTCAATTAACGAAAGGGAGATTTCCCATAATATCAAAAAAATCTCCATCATTCATGATATTTTATTAACAAATATCCTTATGTCTTGCTTCTTATTAAGTTTATGTATGATTGTTTTCAGTTTTGAATGGTTTAACATTTCTTTTGACAAGTGGTTTTTACAAAACGAATTAATCCTCTAAATTTTTATATCCAGTGATTCTTAAAATTTACATCATATTCTAAAAACCGTACTTGTATTGGCATGAACATGATAAAAAACACATCGATGAACATTATAACGTATCGATTGTTTGATGATATCTACGTATGATAAATGGATGCTTAATAATTGAATATTTAGTTCTATGGTAATTTATCTTTCTCGAAAACTCTTAATCACTTTATCGATTAGTTTAATACAGCAGCCTTTGGGGATGTGGAGATATCATTAGTTCATAAAACATTCCTTTTGGTCTATGATCAAAACTGAAAACATATTTGATAATTCACACACCTGAAAAAACCTGAATCTTAAAAAAAGTCTCCAATATAACGTTAATATATTATTAGTAAACGTTAGGCTCTCAATTATACTGAGACGCTGATTTACCATATCAATTATTTGTTATAAAAAACTCGATTCTATCATGCAGTTTTAAGATGTAGATATACGCAATGAATATGGATTGAATTTCAATGCGAATATTCGTAAATATATCAAATTGATGTTATTTTTCAATAGCATTTATTTCATTCTGAATGATAACAATGTGTGAAAATGTATATTTAAAGTTTTAAATTACATTGGAACATCCTGGAAAAAAATATTAAAACAGTTATTTATCATGGGTCTATTCGTTTTTATTTTTAGTTAATCTCAATAATAGAGATTGTTATGGCATCACGTAAATGATCGGCTTGATCGTATTAACAGCTAAACGTTACTAAACACATCTTTGATAACAAAATATTACTTCCAATATTAAAACACGATTTAATCCGAATGGAATTTATTTTTTGACTTAAATACCGTTACAAACGATATTTCTACTAATTTTGAATGCTTGACATTTATTTGTAGTTTCCTATGGAACATAAGGCAGGATGTTTTCTCTTCAGCTCATTTTGTAAAAAAAGATGACATCTATCAAATGTAATAAAATTGGCGTCATGTATAGAATTTTAATGAATATATGTTACTTATTTGGTATCTGACAAATTTTATTGATTCATGTAGATAAAGTAAATTCATATAAATATCAAATAAAAGTCTACATACTGGCTAAAATGAGTTGCAGTAATGATGAAACGATATATACTTAATAAATGATGGGTATGTTTCGAATGTGGTAAGTAAAAAAAAGAACGAAATAATTTCAAAGAAAAATACAAATAACAATTCCGATAAGAGACAGATAATTTCGAAGAAAATGCAAAGTATGTGTATTTAAAGCTTTTTCGAAGACTACGAATAATTAAAATGTAATGAATATTGAGAGAAATATTAAGAATATATCAGTGTATTTTTGAATTCATCATTGGTATTATTTCTAAACATTTACTTTGGAAATATTTATGATTAATTGCGTATTATTTCAGATTAACTTCACCTCCTTGATTTATTTTAGTTTATCAAGATTACCTCAAAAATCGAGCAAGGCTAACTCTATGACATTAGATGGCGGTTAGTTTTTAGAAATTTAAGACAAGGTGAAGAGTTAAAAAGTGTGTATTAAAAAAGATTCTATAGCCAGATCATCTTAATTAATTAAGTTTCGTGGAAAATTTTATATCAAATATTTTCTATGCATATTATATAAAAATACAGAACTAATGGTATATCCCTAAAAAATCATTTTTACAACAGAAATGGTATATAAAACCCATCAATTCATTGCTTTACGACATGTAATTGTAGATGGCTAATATATATAATAATAGGCTTAAGATTTGAGAATTAGCATAAAATATTCTTTTTTTTTTTGTAATTGGAATGATAGAAATGANCTAAAAAATCACCCCGGATCCTCTGTCTACTAGAGCTACGTTATCAAATCCGCATTCCTTCACTGTAATTAATATCTTTTATTTTTAAAACTGGTACTATAATATAGGTCTATTCAATCTATTTAATAAAAGTTGCCACAAATTAAAAAATTACTGAACCCAAAAGATAATAATCTATATATATAACCTTTTTGAAATTTCCACATAAATCAGATGTTTTTAAGAGTAGAAATGAAAAAACATTTAATTTTTTATCAAACACTAATCAGATTGTGAAAACTAACGAAAAAAATGTTTGCACGATAATCATACCAGGGAGGTGAATTTTTTTATTGCTATGTATTGTAGATTGAGTACGAACAGCCATCATACATATAATCACTTCCCATATAGTTCATTCGAAATACCAGGTTTGTGATATTTAGCTAATTTCTAAAAAAAATCTCAAGCAAATATAAAAAAGGATATACGGCATTTTCCGTTTTAAATTTCCGATGGATTCATTTAAGATTTCCAATTCTTTTAAGAAAATATAAAAATTCTAAAAAGGTTCACCTGCCACGCTCTTAAAGCGAAACGCGTTGCTTCACGAATCAAACCGGCACAATCGTCTCCAGATATCTGGGTAGAAGCTGCTGAGATTGTTGTCAACAGTGTAATTCCATCAAAGATGCTCATGCCGGACTTTATAATATGTTTCCACGTTTAAAATAGAAGCTCGATCGGGTTCAATTGAGGAGAATAAGGTGTAAGAAAAACGATTCGATGGCCTTGAGATTCGACCACTTCACGAACTTCGATTGAATGATGGAAACGGGAATTATCCATCACAACAATTTTTTTGATGTGTTGGAGAACTTCTTGTAAAATTCTTGTAAAAATTGACAAAACTCGATTTTTTTTGAATGAAGCAAAAATGCTCCTGTTGTGGACGAGACCAGAAATGTTCATCACAGAACACATGCTGATTTTTCTTCCTCTTGACTTTACTACAACAATATGTGCACGTTCGCCTCTCTGACTTCCGCCATAACGTCGTCTAATGTGCAAATTGAATCCCGTTTCATCGATGTAGATAACTGCTGGGGTTGAGAAAACGATTCCTTATGAAAAATATCATTCACCTTTCAAAGTAGGTTTGTGAGTATATAAACCTTGCTTCTATAAACTCTGGAGTGTTTCTAGCAATCGGTACTTGCCTTAAAGTTTATATGTTATGTTCAACTTTTTAATGGTCCGACATTTAGTTGATTTTCACAAAATCAAATGAAAATCCTCTTGTAATCTTGAAAGTATTTGGGCTATCGTAATTATCGGATTGTCTTCAATGTATTGTCCAATACCAAGTTTATGTTGTTCTTCTACTTTAATGTACTTAGGCACTGCTTGATTATTCTGAATGACATTGTCATTCGTCAAATACTTCAGGTATGTGTATCGAAGCGAGCGTTTGTACCAGGACAAATTTCTTGTCACTTCAGGTCTAGACTTTTTGGATTTTTCCACATGTAGCCTATAGCCAGCATCTTTACATCAGTACTTAGTTTTTTATGTTCCTGGTTCTGAATTGGTATTTTTGATATTTTCAATCACCTGATTAAAAAAATTCTAAGTTACGATTAGGATACAGTCATATTTTATTTTGCGTAAAAATCGGAAATCCTGAATGAATCCATAGGAAAATCAAAGTGAAAAATGTTTGGGACACGCGCCCAAAATCGGAAATCTGAAATGGATCCATCAGAACTTTAAAACGAAAAATGGTGTATATGCTCCTTGTTACACTCGCAACAAATTCTATCATTATTTTAGTCAACATCAATTTATTTAACGTGAAATATGGTTTATCAAATATTGTACTATTTTTAGTACTTGAGAATTTTGAGATGGATTGAAATAAATGAAAGTAGATATAACAAGATAAATTATCCATCTCTTGTCATTATTGGATGAATTGTAGCAGAAATTACTGATACGTTTGGATATATAATTTAATAGGTTGAAAAAATCACTCAATGTATCCAAAATCCGTATATTATATCGGCTAATTTAAATTTGGTGTCATGAAGTTAAGAATGATGATACTAGATTTGACGATCTTTGTGGCCCATATAACCTATAAAAAAATTTATATATATTCTGACGATTGAAATAAGTGGGATTCGATGTATAAAGATAATTTGAATTATGTATATTTTTAAGTCGGTTTTGAGAAATCGAGGTATTTGCTACGGCCAAAAATATTTTGTACAAATCAATATCTAAATTTCATGATTTTTAGGCATTTGCTGAAGCCTGTCATATCACTGCCTTTTTGTTCAATCTCAGTATTTCTCAAATAGATATTGTATGATTAAGCAAAAGATATAACTAGAAGCATCGATAGGCTTCGAATTCAGTTGATATAAAAAAATTTCAACAATTATAGATATGCTTTTTTTGACTAAAATATCAAGTATCTAACAGTGCTTAGCGGATCTTGTGGTCGTGATATGCGTTTTCAAACCAGTTATAAATAAAGATCAGATCTTCTCATCATAAAAATATGGCTGAAGTACAATTTCTCAATTACCCATGTAGTTAGGACAAAATTCTGACAATTATTCACATTATAAACGAGAAGTCTGACATCAATAAATCTTACAAATCGAATAAAAACATTTAGTATTAATAATTGACTGATATCAGGGTTACTAATGTGATTTTATTCACTTATATATAATATTAATACGGGATATTATCGCCATAAATAAATTTGTAATGTATTGATTTCAAAAATTAGCTTGATTAATTAACGCGCATGATATTTAATACATAATATTGCTTTTTAACTAATATTAGATAATCGTTTTCAACTGATTTGAAAATGAATGAAACGGGGGAATGAGATTAAATATTTTCAAAAACTAATAACATGCGACGATTTTGCTTGAGATTACTAGAAATCATGAAGACAAGGTGCCTGTATTTGAGATGGTAATTTTTAGAATAATCAAAGATTCATAATCTTAACGATAAAATGAAACTCATAAACGATTTCAAATGTCGTGATACTGACGGAGATGGCAGAATCACAGAACAAGAAATGGAGATCTTGGTCTATTGCCACGCAAAGTGCCTCTCTCGAGATGAGATCTCTGAAATTGTGTTCTCCAAAGATCTATATGTTGATGGAAATGTTGATTTAGAAATTTTATGTAGAATATTAGGCGTAGAAACACCAAAAAATGCATCCAGTTGATTCTATAAATATTTTCATAATACATTTTTACACATTTTTCAAACATGTTTTTTGAAATTAAATATTACATTAACGATAATTTTATTTATAAATATATCAATTATACAATTTGCACAAATTCATATATTCGTAAAATATATTTAAATCCGCTTATTCTATGAAGGGTATTATGAAAATATATTTATATTCTGACATCATTGGTTAACCATTCAAGAGAATGAATTTATATTTATTAAACAAAAAAAAATTCCCAATCGGATTCATAAACGTTATTCATCGTGACCCGACAAAATAGCGAACCGACAAAATAGCGACCCGACAAAATAGCGAAC
>JWZT01002267.1:289853-314179 GCA_000827895.1 Thelohanellus kitauei
GAGGTTAGATATGTTCGTCGTAAGATAATCCAAAGAGTCAAAATTTTCAAAAAATATACCAATTCATTCTCAATATTTTTAGTATGTAATTCAACGTAAAATTTAAGGAAATATAGAGTTTTATGTTATTATATTTAAATCATTGTATAATATATATATTATAATGTGAATTTTTGAATATAATGATTAATTTAAAATTATCATTTATATGGATTAAGAATTGTGATACACCTTTTCTCTCCATAATTTCCCATTTTCCAATTTTGATATTCAAATGTTCCGATATGAATTTAGAAGTGAATTGGTATTTATATAGACTCTTTTTAAGTGTTGTGAGTTTATGCATTTTAGATTCAATAGTGAATATGTGCTGTCGTTTACTCAAATTTGATTTTGACTAACAGAAAACAATCATACTAAAATTTACTTATTTTAATAAATATACCATAGGAACATATGAATGTAATAATCAGAAAGTCAGCATTTTGGACTTAAAACGATTTAATTTCAGATTAAAATATATGTTGGAAAAAGACATTATGACAGCACGCAATTTATTCCAATCTTTTATTAAGTCAATGTTACATATTTATAGCAATTTACATAAATAAATTAAATTTTTGGAATAAATTGATGTATTTTGATAAAATGAATAGATAAGAATTCAAAAAGACCATATTACTTTGAATAAGCGTCACAAAATCAAGAAATCGCACACTTTATTAATCGCATAGCCACTTCTTTAATCATTCATTTACTTAATATAACTTTGATGAGGAATGTTTTGGTATAGTTTAGTGATTGGATACTGGATTAATGATGAAAGAGCATTCATTGTAAGAATGTAATATAAATTCGGACGTGTATATATATTTGATATAATTTAATAATTTTTGAAAGATGAAACAACCTTTAACAATTCGAATG
This sequence comes from Thelohanellus kitauei, assembly GCA_000827895.1. Taxonomy (NCBI): domain Eukaryota; kingdom Metazoa; phylum Cnidaria; class Myxozoa; order Bivalvulida; family Myxobolidae; genus Thelohanellus; species Thelohanellus kitauei. Next base: position 290,781 of record JWZT01002267.1, read on the forward strand.
TATTATCGTTTATTTTTAGCAATTTAGTGCCCTAATTTAAAAAATAATTTCTGTTAATTTTAAAAATTTTTAATCGAAAATGGCTTGATTAATGAGATAAAGGGTGCATTCCTTTACTTCAAATAATTTATTATATTCTTCATTCTACTTTTTTTTGTATGGTTATCATTTAAGTTGCCATTAAATATCCACGAATTAAGATAAATATATATTTAACGAAGTAAGACAACCTCCAAATTCATTTTAATGAATTTATAGAAAAAATTTATGCCTTTTCGTCGTTTATATCATTTTAAATATTGCCAAATTTTTATAAATTTTCCATCAATAAGCACTGCTTTTCAAAGAATCTACTTGACACGATATTTGTTATCTAAGTGAAATATTAGTTAATTTCATCTAAGACAAATTGTCTTTGTATCAATCGATTTATCACATTATGATATCGTGAATAATTATGGAAGGAAACGAATACAACATCTATATATATCTTAACACACGCTAATATAGAACCCACAACAGTTTGATAACCCCAAAACAAATCGCTAAAGTATATGTAGATTAAAATAACAGGACATTGATTAATATGATAAAATTTATAATTTTCATAATTCCAATATTTTTAACGTAATTCAGGAATCATAGACTTTTCTAACATTTCACATCAATACAATTTTCAACATTTATTCACAAAATCAGAAATCCATTGGTTTCTCTTGTGGTATAACAATTTATCAATGATCCATTTTGAAAATTCTTTTATTAAATGGACTTTGGCAAAATTAATATATCATTTAAGATCTGAGGCAAGATGTAAAAATTACATTAAGCGATGTATTTATATTTTGTTTCATTTTATAATTCACAAGGATAAAAATACCAGTTGTATTTTTTGGAGAGAATATTTTGTATACATCCATAATATATGGAGTTAAATACCCTTCAATAAATTTGACATTCTTATTCCTCAAAATAAATGAATTTAGCAAGGAAGTTGAGGGAACATCGTCTCTTCCCTTTTATATGATGAAAGCCTTGTCTTAAAGCATCATATTTCATACTGTAATGAGATTTCATGTTTTAATAAATTTTTTAAATATCGGACATGATTGTCAGATGATAAAAAACACCCTTGTCTGCTAAATGTTGAAATTTCTATAAGTGTTTGGTGATGCGTGCGCTCAAAGACAATTCTCTCAAGCATTCATGTCATAAAGTTATTTTTGATTGTATATAAACAGCTGTATGTATCTTAGTATATTTAATATTCTTACAATGATAAAAAGATTGACATATACTATTACTGCATTGATTTTTAAATAAGAAATATTCATTTTGTATCATATTTAAAGTATTATTAATAAATTGAACTATTTTATTTAAATATAAATATGCACTTGCTTTTCTCTCTTTCTATGTAGAAAAATACATCAATTGATCTAAGCCTTCAAGAACATTATATAATAAATGACATCATCATTCAAGTTCATTAAAATATCATGAAGTGAGTACATTATCCATAAGTAAATATATTTTATGCTGTATAGAATCCGTGAAGTTTTTTTTTATCTGAATTTGAAGAATGATTCATATTTCAATTGCATATTATATTTTTGAAGCTTTTACGAAATATGAATAAATTCGATGATCAGAGTAATCTTTTATATCGATTACAGCTGATTTTTAAGAATATTTGTTCAATGACAGTGATTTTAATCTTATATTTGTTTCAGATTTTAGAACTATCAGTTAATTTTGACATCTTCAAATTAATTTTTTTTCCTGACAGCTCGAACATAGAGAAAATTTTAAATTTGATATTTTTATCATTATTTTTTTAAGTTTTTACACAATGAATATCCCTTTATCATGATAATAGGCAGATATTTTTGCGGATATTTTATTACCACGAAAAAGAGTATATATAGAGCATATCATTCTTTACCAAAAATCCACTCTAGGTGTTTTCTTTCGATCATGTGCTGTTCTGAGATATATCTAAGATCATAATAAAAGATTTTTCATTTTAATTGGCCAACTATTCAATTAATTGTTTCGAAAAATCAATAGAGCTATGTGTATTGTATGGATATTATCCATCAGCGTATTCTGCATTACTAGAAGTGATATTTAAATCATCCTCCAGAATGTAAACTCAATGAAATAAGTAGTAAAAAGACAACCTAAATGAATAAAAGCCATGCTTTAAAAATAAAATTATGCATCATAAATTTCTTCTATTGTTGACATTTTTCACACATATGAACCAACCAAATTTCTGAGATCGCAATATTTAATCAGCCGATAATCAATTTATTAACAAAATTAATTTCATTTTCAAAATAGTCGATCGCTTATGAACACAAAAAAATACTATTTCTCAACTTTCTAAATGACCTTGTTTAAGATTGCAACGTCCTTAATATAAAATTGGTTTCACTGTAATCTATTATTGGAAAAATATGAACCTGATTTACATTTATTATTATATGTTGTACAAATTGTGGTACTATATATGTCGTTTTTGTTAAGCACTGATTATCTCATAAATTATGATATAATTCAAATACGTTAATAGTACATGATCAAATATTTTATTAATATCGGTTTATAAATTTAATATTTGTTTTAGAGAATATAATCGAAATATTAGCAGTTCAGTCATGGAATAAAATCAACTTTCACACAGAAATGACAAAAATGTTTTAATAGACATCTAAAACAATATAAAGCAACAACCATTAGAATTATTGAACTTTATATTAATAGATTATCAAGCAGATCGTGTTTTGTTGTTTATATTTTTTGATGGAATGAGATTTTGTTTTGATAAAATAGACTCGGTGAAATGTGTAAGCAGCTCTATTTTGACGACGATAAAAAAAAAATTATGATAAATAGCTTCGAAATTGAGTGAGGTATTTATTACTCAAATATGTACTCTTGATATCAATTGATCGGCGACATTATTGACTACATATACCCATATTTTGATGTCTTGTAGATTAAAAAAATAAATGAATAAGATACAATGGTTGAATATATCACAACATTTATTCGAATAATACTCCCCATCCTATCTAAACACCATATCTTTTTGTTTATTTTTTATTATAAAATAAATTTTCATAAATGCATTCTAATCACGGTAATTTTTGATGATCAAAAACAAATTTGGAGACCTCAACACTACAACAAGTTAATTAAACACATCCAATGACATCAGACATCAAAAATACTTTTTTAAAGGGTATCAATTTAACGTACCAAACAGTTAATCTTAATAAACACATTCAAGATAATAAATAATAACATGATAAGGCTTTCATTATTCTAACAACAACAAAGTTGCAAATCACTCTATCTTGAATTGAATTCTCAAAAATATGTATTTTTAAAGATCAGAACGCATAAATAAAGTTATTTTAGCCCGAATGTAATCGGAAATATGAAATCCTTTAGCATGTACACTATCAATTTCAATTTTAAAAATATATACATTTAATGTATCAAAGTCTGGCGAATTCCCATAAATATGTGGCATTTTCTTTATTAACCCTAGTAATTTGAAGATCATATTGAATAGATCGATCCTGTAAAAATAACCAGGTTTATAAAAAAATACTAAATATTCATTAATTTATCAAATAACATATCAGAAAAGAGAGATCAGAAGTGTTGAAATGGACGTATACTTCTTGAAAATAAATGAACAAATGGCTTTTTTTGTCATAATTATAAAAATGTTACCTATGAACTTAAATAGTAAAAATCTCATGATATCCCTATGAATATTTTTTATTTAAATTGCTATTCTAAATGGAAATTTGTATTATTTCTCAAGATTTATCGTATATTTTAAATTATCTCTAGATAACTTTAGGATTCACACTCGTTGTGTGATTCATGTAAATGTAAATTAAGTAAATTCATTCATCTATTAAGCGATTAGAAATATGTGATCTATTAACGATAAAATGAATATCTTCTGTCTAGTTGATGATTAAATATATTCATAAATGCTACAGGTGTAATATTATGGTCTAATTATCACAAAAACATTATTTTAGGCTATATCTGCCATATGATAATTATCAACTTGATCATAGTCTAATTATTTAATTTTAGAGAGCTCGTTTCTAAGATGCTTCAAGTTAATTTTCGTATAAATTATCATATAAACTGTTTTAAATATTGATGTTTTCTCTTATTTAAGGCTGAAAAATATAAGTACTACCGCGAACATACGCGATAATATTAAAAATACCATCCTGATATTAGATTCTTCGTAGAAATTCCGTAAATGAGTATTTCATCAACAAAATCGATTTTTAGATGAAATCTCAATTATAATATCAAACATTAATTTTGTTGTGACATATGGAGACAAATAGGAGTTTTGTACATGTAAACTTGTATTTAATATTTGGGTGAAAAAAAAAATCGTTCTTTTGTTACTAGACGATAAAAAATTGAAAATATATGGTATCTAAATTAATAAATGAAATTTTTTTAGATTATGTATTATATTCAATTTCCTTGAATTATTGCGTTTCGATTTTTTTGCGACATTCATATTTTTATGTGATTGTTTTAAAAGATCTCTAACTGATTAAAATTTGTTTATAAAAAAAATTGCCTGATGCGAAACTTTTACAAAAGAAGATGCTACAAACAGTTTCACAAAAACAGTTTCTCAAATTTTCATATTATAGTGATTTCTCAACCAATGTATTTTTTTTTTATTTTCACTAGAAGATTAAGTCAATTCCATTAATGTATATGACAATGTCCAGTATATAACTACAACTGCAGCAAAGCTCATACTTAACCACGTGGTTTACAAATTCACTGCTACCAAGAACATTGATATAGACCTCATTAAAGGGCAACTACTTAGTGAATTTTTAAGATAAAATCTCTACTCTCTGAAAAGGAAAATGACTACGAGTTAGACAATAGTATAAAACTAATTTTTAATCAGCGCGCAGCAAAAATAATGTAAAATAATTACTAATCTTAATTATCAATGTTGGATGATACATTTTCAATTTGTATCCATTCATATACGTTTAATAATATGTCATTTTACTTTTAATAAAATGTGTTTGGGTCATCTATTTTGAAAGTTGCTTATAGCAACAAATACACTCAGTTGCAAAAGATTATCGATTATCGCAAAATTTGTATTTAATTCATAAAAACATCAATAATTCCATGACCATAACATGTAATGTTTTGATGAACGAGAAGTAAAATGGGTTTAAATACTCCTTCGAGTGATGATTTGGTTTTAGAACTCATTGATTTGCCTGTAAACAACCATTTAGTTTTGAGAAGTAGACACAAAGTAAGAGCGAATACTCTTTACGTTTAGAGGGTACTGTAAATTGAGTATACATTGAAGTTTTCACACAGTAAGTTAATCCTTATCTGCTCAACATTAACGAATACCTGACTCATCACCGTCTATTGCTAATCCATACTTCAACTCAGATCTGATATTCCTCAAGATTGGCTGGTATAACAGGTCATTATCAGCGAAGATAAACCGTGCGAACCCTGATTTATGGGTTTTAGAATCATGATTTATGTAAATATTTTTCACGTATGAGCGTACAATAAATATGTTATAAATTTGATGTAAAAAATATATGAAGAATATACGTGAACCAACAATATGTTTGCTAGAATTAAATGGTACAATGAATAAAAGCCTAATTTAAGAAGATTATGTGTTAATATAAATAAATGTCACTCACACATAATTAATTGTTACAGACCACCACGAATATAAATTTTAGAATAATTATCAGAAATTTCTGAACTGAAAATTTTTTCTCGTCATTGACAAATATTCGTATAGTTTCGAGCAATATTCAATTTGAAACATTATATATATTAAAAATATTTATTTAAATGTATGGTCACTCGAAGATATATAAAACTTATTAAAGCTCAAAAAATATTGATAAAGTATGTTTTGTATACATTTCTTACTTTTGTTACCGTTCATGTATGTTCGCAAACCGGTTTTCTTGAAATTCGATTGAAAAATTATGTTTTCTGAACTTTTTCTCCATGATAAACCTTTGTTAATATAAATTTCCGAACATTTTATTCAGCAAATATGTATTTAAGGAACTGAGATTTTCTGAAATCTAATTTACCTAAATATTATTCAATCTAATTAATTTTCGCGAACTGTATCTTTTGAACGTGTAGTAAACGTATCTGTTTTGTTTATATTTATTTTATCGAAGAATGGAAGAATCGAAAATTGGTACACTGTAAATGTGTTAACAAATATGTGGAATTTTGAGTAACTAATTATCAAGAGATCATTGAGTTCTTGTTTTGAATTTCATGGTGTATGAACATTCTTTTATAAGGATATGGAGTCTCAACCAAGAGTATGTGCAAATATTTTGTTTATGGTGTTTGTGTCCATATAATAATTGATAATTACAATGCGCCAGAATTTAGGTATTTCAATGGCCAAGAAAATTAAACTTTGTCAAAAATATAATAATGCCTATTCCTACTTTCAAGTATATTCTGTAATGCCTGTGTTTATATCCTTCGATTATTTTTCGATTTATACAAGTCATTTTAGAACCTTAAATATATACTTTCAAATCAGCTACCTCGAAATCTATTTAATATAATTGTTAAGATTTCTAAAACGATAGTACGCGCGAATGTAGATTATTCATTTGAAAATGTCTTTTTTAATTTAAGAATTCGTTTCAAACAACATATCATTGATCTATATGTGATAGATTTGATTTCTGACGACTATTCCTATGCTTCCCTCGAATTGAGAGATCAGGGTTTTAAATAAAATAGTCGATTACCCTTAATTTTGTAAATTCTTAAAACTCTATTTTATGATTTCTGGTAATTTTCAGATAGCATAAGATAATTGACAAATGAATCTTATTCTAACTATACAAATATGATTTACTCCTAAATCACGAGATAAACATCGTTAAGCTATTTACATTTTTTTATCTCTGTCAATTCGCTTTCCAATGATCACTTTTCATTTTTTTGAAAATCTGACTCATTAAATTTGTCTCATAACTATTAGAGGTACCATTTGCGCACGAACGGTGGATGGAAAATTTGTTTATCAACCGTAACTCGCCTTTTCTGATGTACATGTAGCAATTTATTCGTTGACGAAAAAAGCTAATAATGTCCAATTCTATTTATATTTTGATCTAAATGTATGAAAAAACCCATCTAGGTATGATAAAACCAATCTAAATTCCACTGCGGATATGAAACCATCTGAAATGTAATTTTCGGCAACTTTTAATGTTGAAACACATCAAAATGTTTTTATCCGGACATAGATGCCATACAGAATTTGTCAAAAATGCCTCTTTTATACAAATTTAATTTTATTCATTTTCAAAGCATTAAACTAAACCTATAGGTTAACGATAGACTAATATATACATCAAATAATTTTGGAGTTCTTTGTAAGTAGCATGAAGTGATTTAATTTAATATTTTACCAAATTTACCTTCTTTTATACCTTTAAGTTCTACTTTGATATTTGGACGCATAGCCAAATTACAGTCCGTATACATACACACACTACGAACCAGAAAATTATTGTATTCCGGCTTTTGAAATTATCCGTTTACATTCGCATTATCTGCAGGCTTATTACCCTTTAGATTTATCATAAATATCAACACCTCTGTTTGTTGTTTATTTGATATTTGAACGAATTTTTGCTGAAATTATAGTTGAAACAGTTTGAATTACTTTGTGAGATAAAACGTCTAGATTTGCCTCTTGTATGTAATTGTACCTTCAAGTCAATGTTATTACGGCTACATCAAGAAAATGGTGGTCGTACAGCTGATTTGAGTATAACATTACAGATAGATTCTGCGCATCCTATTGCGCTTGTAACAAAAAATCATTTTCCATTTTGTTCAGAAACATTTTTCATGTGAATTGATAATTCGCAATAAGCTCGCACGTTACTGATTCCATTAGGTCCGCATGAATTTTTGCGATCTCAAGGAACATATTAGTATGCATGTCTGTCGGATTGATTTGTGTTGTTTTGAATAATTCCTCTCATTTCTATTCTGATATGTAAAGGTCACTAGTTTCGCTTATCATGATATTGACTGTTAAATATTGGTAACCCGAATATTAATGATCAAAAAAGGATAATCTTGAACGAAAATACTAAGTTATCACAAATGAATTAAAAGATTATCTGTATTTGTTGAAAATCATATTGCTATTAACAATATGTTGAAAACATGGTTTGGGTTGTCCTATTTTTTTACTTTATTCATTCTTTTTAAAATGTTATAATAAATATGAATTTATAAGCATAATAATGTATAAGTTTACTTTTACGGCGATTGATATCCACCCCAGACAGCATCTTAAAAACTCTCCTAAGAGTTATTAAATACATATTTGACGTATGTGAGTGTATGTGAATTTCGGCTACATTTGGAAGAAAATAAATTTATTCGATATACGACAAATTTCAATAATTAAGACACATGTTTTACGCACGCATATTCAAACTTAATTGACTATCTTAAATGACAATATAGACAGACCATAATACATTCTAGTTACAGAAAAATAAATTTAAATTAAGCTATAGGATTATCCAATCAACGAGGCAAGTTTTTATTATAAAATACGGCGCATTGCTTGTAACATATCTTCTCATAAGGCATATCTTACTATCTCCTATAGATAGTTGAATAAATATTTTATAGCCACTCCTGATTACTAAAAATGTAAAAAACCTTCATAACCTTTTTTTTTGTCGAAAGGCTATTAAATATTTTTATCATATTTATAAACCTTCCCTAAAATGTACACCTAAATCAGATGATCCGTTATCTGCCATTCTAAAAGGAAACCTATCCTTATGGATTTTTGCGATATCATATGTGTTTCAAAGACAAATTTTTTTAAATCATAAACTGGCATTTATTTGTAAAGTAAGTTTTAAGAAAGAGTTAATTTACGAATAGTAACTCAATATAGTCTTATAGTTGTTGAAAATATTGTTTATTATTAGATAAAAAGTCATTAAAATTAAAAAAATTAGACTTCTAAATGTATATTGAAGGTAAATTATAAATTCATGTGTTTTTAAATGGTTTGACATTTATTCAACTTACAAATATATATTAGAAATGTAAAAAGACTCTATGCTTATAATTATGATCATAGGCAATTTTAATCGCTGTCATACAGTGGGCTAAGATTGGCCACACATGAATTCACATTGTCCAAACCTGTATGTAGTACTTAAAGAGGTAATATGAGGCTTCATAAACTGATAAAACGCCAGCCTTCATTGCAGGCCAACATTGGGAAGAGAAACAAGTGGTTAATCAACCCGAGGCTGGGCTTGCTGTCAAGGTTAGATTGTGAGCATCACAATTTCAAAGGTAAATACATTACAGGATCGCAGATATAGAGAGTCAATATGCCAAAAGAGGGATGCAGTTAGGCCTCCACCTAATTTAAAGTGTGCTATAAAAGCCATGAAGACAGTTACGCAGCTAAAAGGCTTTTGTCTACCGCACGACCGCTCACATAACTACAGGCCAACTAATGACATGGTCGTGGCCTCGACGGCGTCTGGATTATGTGCCAAGGCCGTCGCTACCGAAGCCAAGAGACCCTCATAGATGGCGCAAGGGCTGACTAGCCCATCTAATCAGAAAAACCGGGGTTAAACTGGATGTTAACTCAAAATCCTAGTTATGTTTGTTCTTTTAAGCCTAATATGAACGTCTTAAATATAACTGAAAAAATTTAAATTTCATAGCAAAAAGGACCAGAGATTTTCATATTGCTCTAATTTATTTTTCGCTACATTGGCTCATATTCCAGCGACAGAAAAACAGATGTTATTGGATTAACGAAAAAATAGTATTGTTCGAAATTATTCAATTATATCTTGCAAATTTGAACATTAGATTTTTACGTGAACTATTCGACTAATCTTTGTTTAATTAGTCGTTAAAACTCGATTGTATGACTTGTGGAGTCTAGTATAGGATATTTAAAACATCAACTAGTATTCTCAATCTTCATAGAATTATCAGATACTTATATTATATATTAATCACATGTAGATTTAAAATTTACAGTTCTACAAATCTTTTTGCTCAGATAATTAACACAGACCCATCGTATTTTCCCTTTAAAATATTGCATATTTTATTGATGCCATGTGCGTGGATTGATCTTATTTTTCAAGACATGTAATTAACAATTTTTCGTATGAATATTATAGGGCTCTAATAAGCTTAGCGTGATCACAATGTTTGACTTATTATTTTAAGATCTTAAGATACGCAAATATCTGGATGGATATATATAACCAGTCTCAATTCCTTTACAGATAGGAAACTGATTAATGTCTAATTAGTGCGATATTTATATGTTTGTAGTCGTCAAAAAATTTAGTATGACAATTATAAAATCACGATACGTTACGTTATTGTACAGAGCGTTATAGAGACACTCTTTTTAATCAGAAAGGTTTAGCTCGTTAAAAATATGCCGATTTATATTGGCGGCATCTATATTGTGGAAATTTTCGGTGGTATAACTAGAATATCCTTAAAAAATATGATATAGATTTATCTGTCATTTTAGTAAAATCGAGGTCAAACATTTTAGCGCAGAGCGCTTAAGAGACACTGCCTTACATCATAATGTTTTGGAAATCTAAGCATACACAGATGGATGTTTGGTAGCATCTTTTAATATGGTTTTTAGAGCCAGGTACAATTGTATATTCATGAATATATGATAAAATTTAAAATGTGTAATTTTTGAAAACAATGATGTGCGACGTTTTTAGCACTGATCGTTATAGTGCAGCCATTTAAGTTTAGAGAGACAAAATCTGAAAATTATAAGTAGAGTATTATTTGAGCTACAGCTTTATGAGATATTTTTTAGGTTGAAGTTTGTAAATTCTAAATATAACGCATAATATTTCTAAAATGTATTTAAAGTTTAAATGGCATCATACTCTAAAAAAATATTGTTTTACCAACCCATTCTACTTGAGAAACGTTAATGCTAAGAAAGTCATACATATTATTGTTCATTTCTTCGTTTTTCGTGATATATGATAGTCAAGATCTTTTAATCTAATTTAAAAAAGCTTAGTATATTAAATGTTTATTGTGTAAATAAAAAGCAAAATAACAGATAAGTTTTTGAAAAATAATATGAGAAATGTTATTTAAGCATTTATTATTTTTTATAACCATGTACGTAATGTGTCGATCAATAGAGTGCAAAAAACATTAACAAGAATATAAAATGTTGCTTTAAGACAATTTTAATTTAGAAATTTATTATTCGAGTCATTGACACGATTATTGTATATTGAATTTTTAATAATATTTTTATAACTAATGATGCTTCTATGTAATACTATTTGATAAATTGTGAGGTTGTAAGATAAAATGATATATAATTTTATTTAATAATGGTAGACGCTTTACGCATATACGGATCAAAACGATCATTAGTCTGTTTCATACACAATGCAAAATTTGTGAGTTAATTTGAATCTCACACTTAAAATGAGATATATTTAAAGTGTAGCTTTATCATGTTTGAGTTTTTTACAAAAATAATTATATATTACATCTTTAACCATGAATATCAAAACATATTTTTCATTTTGACAATAATTTTAATAAATTTTTAATATTAACAGAATAAATTTGTTCAATTTGATGTTTAAAAGGTATAAACATACATAAACTCATATTTTCAATGTTTTTTTTGCGAGATACCGGGTTTAACATCCAATAATGNTCGAGTATCAAAGGATGTTCAAATAGAAACTATTGCTCTACAATTAATTTATCGTTTTTAAAAAACCATGTGTGCAATTCTAAAATTTCTGCAATTTAATAAGATATTTAATGCCTGTTTATCATCATTACAAAGTGTAAACGTCTATATTGATTATTCTCTCAAAGTAATCGACGTTTGACATCCCTGAAATATTCTAAATATAGCTAAAATACTACTAAATCTTGAAAAATATATACCGCATGTATTGTTGTAAATATTTTTGCGCCAATTGACATATGAAAAAATTGTAAACATTATTCATAAATACCCTATTTTCGAAAATAATTAAGCGTTTTAAAAATATCAAAAGATTCCCGCCAAAAATTTATTGAGATTATGGTATCGACAATAAAACTTTGCATATCATTGTTATGCTTAACATCTTTTGGGTTTGAAGAAAACGTTTAAATGCTCTTGCCAAAACATCAAATATCATTTATACTAAAATTACACAACGAAAAAATGTTCCTGATCTAACGAAGATAGAACTGCCCTCGCACATTATTGGAAATCGCACAAAGATGGCGCCAATAATATTTGTCAATACTTATCTAGGTAACGCAATAGACTTAAGGGAGTTGCAATATAACGCTCTGCACGAAAACGGCCCACACCATTTTTATTGAAGTATCATATATATTCTGAACCGTTATTTCAACAATGATGAAGGTTTCCCGCCATGAATAAACCCCGTCAAAAGAAAGCGCCAATAATCATCCAAATAACCGCATGGTTGAAAAACCATAGTGACCAAAGGAGGTCTGGATAAAATATATTTGCCCTAAACACCCTTGCGACAAAACGTGTAGCATCGATAAAATCACATGCAGAATGAGTTAGGTGCGCATGTTTCAGACCAAGACCATTCTATTCTAACTATAATGGCAAGCAATAAACTCAGAAATTAATGATACTCTAAGATTTTAGTTTATACTTTTCAAGCATTGTTAAAACATATCCTAGAAAGAAAGATTCTATTTGATTTAAGAATTACCTTCGTTTACATGGTTTAATATTTGTTGGAAATTGTTACTCATCATAGAATGTAGATCACTGTCCAACACGACGTTTGGGTCCAATTTATATGCGTTTTTGTATTTCTCAAAAAACACAGATACTTCGGATTCATTATGCATTACACTGCTCTCCGAATTCATCTTCTCATTAATTAAAGTACCTCTTTATGATTTTTATATGCGGTTTCTAACATTTCAAGCTCTTTGTCTAAGTAAAAACCGGTTTAATTACCTATGAAAGCCAAACGTTCTGACTTGTTGGTATGAAGAAGGTTGGTATTCAGGGTAATATCCCGAGATGTACTGTCACTGAGAGATGTTGCTTCAGTTAATTCAGAAGAAACATCACTGACAGATTCTGTGTAACTTGATCCAGCTGTAATCAAAATTTGTTACAAGTTTGTTTCGAAGCATTTTGTTTGTGTTTTAATGTTTCACAATGAGCTCTGACGTTACCTATTCCTCTGCCTCGGCAAGAATATTCCTGGGCACAAGGAATACACAGAAACGCATATGGATCCGATTCAACCATTGTTATGGGAAATATTTCTTCCCATTCCTTTTTAAAGGTGTGCTGATTAGGAGTATGTTCCTTCATAAGTTCGTATATACTTTAAAAAAACGATATTTTACGATCGTAAACGATAAAATGTTGAATTAATTCGGTTGTTACTCTTAATTAATTTCTTAAGATATTCTGCTTTTCAGTAACGTAAATCAGGTATTAAACACGTCAGTTTCAGTTCGCAATGCGCGTGTGCGATATTTAAATCTTTGATTTATCAATAACCATATAATTCTATCCGTTATAATTTAATTTATTATTTTAACTATCCTTTTAACATGACGTGACTTGAGCCACGCCCATTCGATTATTATAAATCCATTAAACTTTATAATGTACGTGTATATGATTTATTTTATGGTAAAAAGGCATGGGCGATTTTTTTAAATAAACTATCGTTTAACTGTTTCAAATCTATATTTTCGTGTAAATAAATGAAATCCTGTTTAAAACAATTACATCCATTCTCCATCAAATAAATCGCATGCGTCGATCAAAAATTTTTTACAGTAAATGATTTTTTCAATACACCATTTTCCGCCCTAAATGGCATACTTGCCGACGATGACATTGAAATGTCCTGATATTAAACTTATTATAAAAATTTAATTTTTGAAACATTCTTTGCTGGTATGAAAAATCAAATATCCATAAACGACAGAACTTATTCCACTCTGGAATCTGAATGAATGTACTCACAACCCTAAAAGGAAATATCTAGATAAATATTAATTCATTTATACATACAACGTCGGAACCTTTGAATGTCATCATCAGAAAGTTGGTTATTTTGAACGGAAAATTGTGTAATATACTCGATTCAAAATTGTATATTTATGTAAAAAGTTCTATTATTATTAAATCTGGGATGAGAATCGTTCAATTGTGAAGATAACAAAATCACAACTACTATTCGGATATGTATTATCACAAAGTTTAATTTCATCATTAATACAACCCTACCATGTAATTGAACTAAGCTGCTAGTCTTTATACTACAATAATACACTTCCCCTCTCAATACATTCTGGCATTTACTGAGTCATCAATTATACTCCAAAACTTTGACATTTAAATTAGGACACTAAATAGAGACCGCGCATACATATCATATTCAGCACAACTCAAAAAACTCCATTTGAGTACAAAGCCTCTAAATAGAAAAGAAAGTCCACATTTGAGGTGTGGCCTAATTTTATGGTTATTAATTTCATTTGTTCCATATAGTCCGCTACAAACCTAAAAATGTAATAACGACTCAGAATTTTAATCTTTAATACATGTAATTTACATAACAAAGAAGACGGGAAGAATCACAGCTGTAAAAGCGTGTGAACGCCATCTCGACAGACAAACATTCCAGGAGAAAACAATTTAAATACAGAAACGTTTGTAGATATTCCAAATTTGAAATAAAGATCAGGGGCTTAAGAATTGAATGTTTGCGAAACTTAAATTCAGGTTACGCTTATGACAACCCAACAAATAATGAAATATATTATTAATTATAGATAATTTTGAACTTAATTAATGACAATATCCTATATAGTTAAATCAAGTGAAGTCAAAAAGGCATCCCACAAGTCTCCAACCTAATTTTGAACAATTTTACAGATATAACATGTAAATATACGTAGCTATCTTGATGCCAGAAAGAATGAGTTCGTTAACTTATGTGGTTCTCCTTTATTTCGTCTGTGTAAAACGAGACAGAAATATTTTTCAGTGAAACGGAATGTACTCATACACTATGTTCGCTTATCAGGATTCGACTGTGTCAGAATTTTTTTATTTGGATAATAATATAATTTTGCGCAATCGGGTAAAAAAAGTTGTATGAATTTTCGTGATGACTATGAGTTTACAATATAACTGTTATTAATTTTGGTTGATAAAATAATATCAAAAATTACGTTTTTTCCCTAGAACATCTGTCGAAATTGTAAATTTTGATAGAAATATGTTAAGGTTTGGTTCATTAAATTTCCTAGCATATAGGCAATATTTCTATCTATTTTGTCGTGTTTGATGAGTGTATTCAGTTCTTGCTAAACACGGTAAATACGTATCGAAAAATCTGGGATGTGCTCGACAATATCTCATCTTTATCTACTAATATCTCTGTTTATGTTTTTTGTATTTTAGCCAATACCAGCGCGATCAAATCTGCTATTCGTTTTCTTGACAATATTTATCGTTTTACAAATTTCATTTATATTTTTTTATGGATCATTATTCTCGCATAATTATGTCATTGGGTTCTTACCACCCATTCTGAATATATTGACGCATCAATATCCAGTATCTTGAAAATACGATATGCCATATTTGAAAGATAAAGATGAAAAAATATTGGATTTTTTGATCCTTGTCATACGATTTGATTGTTCGCAAATCGAGTGTTCATAAATATATCAAGATTCTCCAATGTTAAGAAGATTTAATACTGGTCATAGATATCGAATTAAGTTGGAACAAGAGAGAAAATTCCCGTATCGAAAATGGTTACTTGTGGTATATTTTTTATTTGATGATATTTCTTTATATCGAGCCTTAAATAAAACGTTATGCTACTTAAATATACGAGTTAGATGATCGTTGATCTTATAGAAACCCAAACTTATTTTTAATTCTATAGTCATGTTAATTTGAATTATACTCAAGAATTAATGATATTCTAATGTCGATTAATTGATAGATGTTTCTAGAGCTTGTACACTATTCGATGAATATTCGATTCTATCAATGGCAACACTACACGATACTTCAAAGTTTATGTGTCATAAAGTTACTTATATAGTACCTCCATGTATTGTGGTCATCCCTAAGCATAGTGGTGTGTGTAAAGTGGCATCATTTCACTTATACTCTCATCCAGGCAAATAATTTTGAATTTCTTCTGATAGCAAACCATTTGCTTCTTTATTTTGTTGATTTAGAATTTGTACCACTTTCGACTATCTGATACCAAAAAGATACATTATTTTGCATCGTTAGAAGCAGATGACCATTATGGATTGTTCGTATTATGGCAAAACGTCTTGTTAAGGATATTGATCTGACATGAAGAATGTCTATATAATTGATAGTGGAATAATGTAGACATACTGACTACAAAATATGTTGGTTTGTTGTCACTGCTATCAAAATATTTAATCAATTTGTACATCGAATCTTTAACTATTCTTCAATCAATAGAAATACAGTGTGACCTTTCAGAGACCCTAAAAGACATTGAGATCAAGCCAGCATAAGATGTAGAGTAGAATGCTCAGATGTTTTGTTAAGCCTGTGTCATGCCGTAACAGATTTACCTAATTATTGTTGTAGATTGATTGTCGATTTTCTTCGTGTTACTATCCTACATTTATGTGTGGAATCAAACATTGAGCTGATGATAATATTTAATGCATCGGCATCGCCATCTAATTAGTAAACATATGATCAAGTGACCCAGATAAATTAAAATCATTCAACTTTTTAATAAATTAAAATAAGTAAAAGAACTACATTTTTAACTGTATTCTTTATCTTGTTCATTAAAAAGTATCATTTAAATGTAGCCTACACCATATGAAAACGTGGATATTTTTACTAAATTTCTCTCAAACAGTAAAAATACTTCATGCCCTACTCGATTATGATGAACTTGACTGAAAATCTATTTTCCAAAACTCTAAAATATTGCATAGCATGCCTTGCACGACCAGAACAGAACTGATAAGTCTGATTGAAACGGCTTATTATAGAAACACGTAACCAAAATGCCCTCTTTACTTTCGTAGCATGTTAAAAAAAAATGATTTTGTGATTTTGGAGATCATATATATTATCTGTTAGATCCTAAAATACTTTCTGTTTATTATTATAATTATTCTCAACGATTCAGAAAATAAATTGAAAGTTTTAAACGATTAACCATGAGGTACCAGACCTTATGACGCTGTCTATTTGGCTCATTGCGTTTAGAAGCAGAGCGTTAGAGGACACAGCCTTCGATCAAACAGGTTAAGCCGCGCTAAACATTTGCAGACTTTTTTTGGCGATATCTTTTTGGGGTTATTTTGTGCGTGAACACTTGAATATTCATGAAAAATATGCTGAAGATTGAAATGTGTAATTTTATTAAAAATGATGTGGGACGTTCGGCGCAGAGTACTATTGCGACCCTGCCTTATATCGTTATGTTTTAGCGTCCTTGCCATATGCAGAATAATGTTAGAGGCGTTTAAGCAAAAAATTAGGTGCGACGTTTTGTAACACAGATTTCTGGTTGAGCCATTAGAATTAGGAAAGACTTTGAGGTAAATTTTTGTAGAGTTTTTTTTTGCCACAGCTTAATAAATATATCTTGATGCCTAAGCATGAAAATTTCAAATATAATGTTTAATATCTTCTAAATGTAATTTAAGTTAAAATGACATCATACATTTCTAACAAAAAATATTTTATCCTAGCAATTCTACTTGATAGATGTAGATGGTTCAGAACGTGAAGGTATCATTTATAGTGTCTTTCTTTTTTCATGTTATATCTTAGTCCAAATCGTTAAATTTACTTAAAAAAAATGCTGAGTGTTTGAAATGTTTATTGTGTCATAAAAAACTAATATATTCAAAAACGTGTTTGAAAAATACTTGTTTAAATGTTTTTCATGTATTTATTTGTATTTTATGACCATGTAAGTAAAAGGTACTGTTCAGAAGAATGCCAAAAAAATAAACAAGAATATAAAACGTGGTTAAAAGACAATTTTAAGTTATAATTTGATTATTTGAGTTATTTAAAACAATCATTGTACAGTCATTTATAATTATTTTTTTCACTTTACGGTGTTTCTTTGTTATACTATATAGTAAATTGTTAGGTTGTAAAGAAACATCAATTCTTAATTAAATTTAATGAAGACAGACGCTTTATCCATATACGCGTTAAAAACACCTCAAGTCAATTTCCTCCATAATTCAAAATCGGTGAGTTTGTATTCATCTCATACTTGAAATGTGATAGATTACAATGTAGTTTCATCATGTTTAAGTTTTTTAATATAAAACTATTTATTACAATCTTAATCTTTTATATTAAAATATTTGTTAGATTTACAATTTTACGAAAAATAATTTCAACTATTAACGGAAAATAGTATTTAATTTACGTCTTACAAGTATAAATAGACTAAAATTCACATTTTAAAAGTTTTTAGTCGAGGTATCGATAGTGGTATTTCCTACATTATGTTGACAAATTCTGCTTTATCCCAATCATGTTTAAAAGGTAAATCGACTACAAATTATTGATCTACAATTAATTTGTCCATTTATAAACCATGTAGCCATCTCAAAATGACTGAAAATGAAAAAGATATTTAGCCTTTGTTTATCATGATTAACTTTTTAAAACGTTTATGTTGATTAAGTGGGGAAATTTATCGATATTTTGCACCATTCTACTATTTTAATTTAAGCTTAAATGTTTCTTACTGTAAAACAGATAAATTCTGTGTATTTTTGTTAAATATTTTTGCCACCATGGACCTACGAACAATATTTGCTGAGATTATTCTTTAGAACGCCATTTTCGAAATAATTAAGCGTTATGATAATATTCTTTATGTTTCCCTCCAAAGATTATTGAGATAATTGAGGCAAAACAAAAAACTTTACGTAACTCTTTTACGCTAAACTTCTTTTGAGTTATAAGAAACGCTAAAACGATCTCACCCAAAACCTGAAATATCATTTTTACTAAAATTTAACAACGAAAATATTAACATGGTTTTAATAAGATTTAATTGTTCGCGCCAAAAATTCGAAACACCAAAAAACCTAGCCAATAAAATTTTGTCATTATTTCTCTAGGTAACTCCTGTAAACTTAAGGCAGATGCAGTAGAAGGCTATCCGTCATAGCATTCCACCCCCTCCCCCATTTTTACTAAAATTATACTATGTAAATTATAACGTAATTTGAAAAATAATGAAAGTTTTCCCGCCATATGCAATTCGAATGAACTATGGCGCAAACAACACCCTTACTAACTCTCACGCCCCAAACTCTTATGACGAAAGGCGAACTCGATAAATCATGTTATCTCTAAAGATTTATTGCGCTAAAACATTAAGCTGCCATAAAATCACATACAGAATGAGTTAGGTGTGCATGTTTCAGACCAATTACATTCTATTCTAATATAATGGCAAGCAATAAACTCAGAAATTAATGATAGTCTAAAAATTTTGTTTATACTTTTCAATGATTGCTAAAACGTATCCAAGAAACAAACATTCTATTTGATTTAAGAATTACCCTCGTTTATATTTTCTAATATTTGATGTAAATTTTGACTCATCAGAGAATGTAGATCCCTGTCTATTTTCACGTTCCTGTCCATCTTATATGCATTTTTGTATTTCTCAAAAATCTCAGTTACTTTGGATTCATTACGCACCGCATTTCTCTCCAAATTCATCTTCTCGTTAATAAAAGTACCTCTTTATGTTGTTTAAGGGCGGTTTCTAACATTTCTAGGTCTTTTTGTAAGTAAAAACCATTATAAATACTTCTGAAAGCCAAACTTTCTGACTTGTTTTTTGGTGCAAGATTTGTCTTCAGGCTAATATCCTCAGATGCACTTTCATGGAGAGAGATTCCTTCGGCTGATTCGGAAGAAACATCACTGTCAGGTTCTGCGTAGCTGGATCCAGCGGTTATCAAAATTTAATACATATTTGTACCAAAGCATTTTCTTTGTGTTTTAATGTTTCACAATGAGCTCTGACGTTACCTATTCCTTTGCCTCGGCAAGAATATTTCTGGGCACAAGGAATACAGTAAAAGGCACGTGGATCTGATTCAACATTTAATATGGGAAATATTTCTTCCCATTCCTTTTTAAAGCTGTCCTGGTTAGGAGTACGTTTCTTCATACGTTCTTATATTCATTCGTAACACGAAAATTTGCGATCATGAACGATAAAATGTAGAATTTATTGGGTCATTACACGAAAATATTTTCTCTAAATATTCTGCTTTTCAGTGGCTAAAATCAGATATTAAAAACGTCATTTGCAGTTCGCATTGCGCCTGTGCGATATTAAAATCTTTCATTGATCAATAACATAAAATTCATATATTAATTAATGAATTAAATGATTTTTCTATAAATTTTACAAGACCTCACCTGGGCCACACCTATACGATTTTTTTAAATCCATTTAATTTTATTATGTAAGTGTAGATCAAGTATTTCTCTGGAAAAAAGCATAAACGAGTTTTTTTCTTATACTGTGGTTTAAATGTTTCAGATGTAGCTTTTCCTTAGAAAATATGAACCAATGTTTACAACCATTATCCATCAAATAAATCGCATGCGTAAACCAAAAATTTGTTTGAGGAAATGTTTTTTTTCAATACACCAATTCCATCCAAAATGGCTGACTTGCCGGCGATGCCATTCATAAATTCGAATATTGAATTTATAAAAAAAGTAAAGTGTCAAAGATTCCCCTCTTTAAGGAAAAATCAAATCTCAATTAACGACAGCACATATTTCCTCTCTTGAATCTGAATGAATATTCTACCAACCCTAAACGGCAGATCATTTATAAATATCAATTCATTTCAAAATACAATATCAGAACCTTTGAATGTCATCATCAGAAAATCGACCATTTTGGACGGAAAACTCGGTAATATACACGATTTAAAATTAATATTTGTGTAAAAAGTTCTATTTTTTTGAATCTGCGAAGAAAAACATGTTTAATTTCAAATCTAACAAAATCATAATTATTCTTGGGATAGTTATTTTAATAAAGTGTATTTCAGTCATTTAAACAATCTTACCCAGTTATTAAATATAGCTGCTCCTCTTTGTGCTCCCTTTATACATTTCCCCTTTCAATACAATCTGCTCTGTACTGAGTCCTCAGTTATCCTCCATAACTTTTACGTTAAAATTAGGACACCTAACCGAGAACGCGCATACATAATATCAAGTTCAGCACAACACAATCAACTCCAATCAGGTATACAGCCTCTATATACAAAAGCACGTGCATATTTGGGGGATGGCCCTTATTATATGATTATTAGATCCATTTGGTCCTTACTATTAGCTCCAAACAAAAATATTCAACAAATACTCTGAATTTTATATCATAAAGATTTGTTATATACATACCTCAATGACGGCAAGAATCCCATCCATTTTGTAGTGTTTGATGAGTTATATTTGTTTTTCTAAAATACATAAGGATCATCCTCGGATATGTTCGACAAAATTTCAACTATATTTACTCTAATATCTCTGTTAATGTTTTTTTCTGTGTTTGAAACGAAACTGCTATTAATTTTCTGAGCAACATTTATTATTCAACAAATTTCATTCATGTTATCTCCTTTTGTACCGATCAATACTCTCGTATAATTATGTCATTTAGTTGTACCTACCAATTTTTAACATTCGGCGTATCAATTTTAGGTATCTTGAAAATACAGCATGGATTATTTGAAAGATGTAAATGAAAACATCTTGGGTTAATTGGTCATTATCCCTCGACGAGATGGTTCAGCGATAATGTTTTCCGAAATATAGAAAGATTCTCCAATCGTACCAAGATTTAATAGTGATCAAAGATATCGAATTCAGTTAAAAAAGATATTGAAAGAATCCCGGTATAGAAAATGATGATAATGGTAGATATTTTATTTAACGAGATATTCGTATGTATATAGAGCCTTAGATAAAACGCTATAAATTACACAAATATACGAGGTATACGATCGTAAGGATCAATTAAACGTTAAAAATAGTGTTAAATTTTAAGATCATGCTAACATGAACTATACATAAAGATAAATTGTATTCTAAGTACGATTCATAGATGAAGATATCTGAGCTTGAACACCATTGTGATTATTCAATTAAAACAATGGCCACACTACAAGATATATATGTTTTAGTCTGTCATAAGGATAGAATGGGTAACGTATATACTGCCTCCATTTATGGGGGTTATTTCTAATAAAAAATCTTGCGTGTGTAAAGTGAAATCTTTCCTCTAATGCTAGCATTAATGTAATTGATTTTGAATTACTTCGCATGCAATCATTCTCTTCTTTATTTTGTTGATTTATTATTTGTTCTAGAATCGATTAGCTGCCACCTCAATAATATTTTTAGGCGTCGTTAGCAGCTGATAACTATTATGATTTATATGACGTATGGTTAAAAGTCAAGTTAAGGATTTCATTTCTTATGCGTAATGTCTAGATTTCTAATGGCAGAATGGTGTAGATATATCGACAAAAAATCTGATTGTTTTTTCTTATTGCGATCAAAATATTTAACATATTTATTCATCGAATCTGACACAATACATCATTTAACAGAAATACAATCTAACTTTGCAGAGTCGCTTAATACATTAAGACCATGCCGCCAGAGAATGTAGAGTATAATTTTTCGATATATTATTTTGCCTGTGTAATCAGTATTATATATGCCTTATTTTTATTGAAGATTCAAAGTTGATATTCTTTCACATTATCTCCGACATTTATATCATTTAACGAAAACTTTGAGATCATGTACATTATTTTTTATATCTATATTATCGATTAAGTTTATAACCATCTGACCCAGATAATCAGATTTGGATAAGGTCAGTCAACTTTTTAATGTAAATAAATGTAAAAAATATATATTTTATTTCATATCTTTTAATTTTTCACTAAAATAGTATCGTTTTATAGTAGACTACGCAGAATGAATACGTTAATAGATTTCTTCAAATTGTAATAAATGATAGAAAATTACTCATATCCTACACGCATATGATCAATTGTAAATCTATTTTCAAAAAACTGAAAAACACACTGCATAGACAGCCTTACACTAACTTAATATAAGAGTTAAA
>JWZT01002267.1:316737-335326 GCA_000827895.1 Thelohanellus kitauei
CACAGAAGAGAGGATAAATATTATTCACCAAAAACTTAATATAAACAAGAAAAGGTTACAAAACACGACGTTGAATGACAATGATCTATCCTCCGTCATTAAATATATGAAACTTGGATGGCCCGATAAACATCGCGTCCCAGAAAAAATCGTGCCATTTTACGATAAACGGTTCAGCATTTCCCTCGAAGAGAACATACTACTCTGGAATGATAAGATAATCATCCCAAGCCTCCTCAGATCCAGTGTATTAGCTTACTTTCACACGAGCCACCCAGGAATTAGTAGCATGAAAACCTTAGCCAGGGAACATGTATGGTGGCCGAATATGAATCAGGATATCGAGACATTTGTCCTTGGTTGCTACGAATGCCAGTCAGTCAACCAAACATTCCTGAAACGCCAATGAGTCCATGGGGGGCATCGGTTGACCCATGGGAAAGGGTACATATCGACCTAACCGAATCTCCTTGTCGGAAATCATGGCTGGTCATGGCGGACGCGGGTACTAAATGGATAGAGGTTTTTCCAATAAAATCTAGCACTCTAGCACCTCTAGTAAAATAATACTGTGCCTACTTGAGGCCTTTCTATATTCGGGTGCCCAGATGCTTGGTGGCGGATAACGGGAAACAATTCACCTCTAACAAGTTTGAAGACTTCTGTTTAACCCAAGGATTCAAACATATTAGAATGACCCCGTATCACTCTAGATCTAATGGGTTGGCAGAACGAGCCATAAGAACAATAAAGAACAAATTCACTAAATTGGAAAATATAACCTGTCACAAAGAACGTCTCATGTTGGCACATTTTTGGTATAGTAATAACATCCAAAGTTCTACATTAAGATCGCCAGCCGAACTGATTTTTTGACGTAAACTGCGTTGCACGATAGCTAACTTGAAACCATCGGTGACGGCAAATAAAGACACTGCCACACTTAAAAAAAAACATTACCATGACCAAGGGACACAAGACCGCAGCTTTAAAGTTGGGGACATTATTTGGATAAAAAACGAACTTAAAAAAGGATAACGTCAAAAGGTTATTTCAGAAATAACGGGAGACCTATCGTACCAGGGGGAGTGCGACGGTAAAATCATACGCAAGCATGCTGACCATCTTAGGAAACGGATCGCCGAAAACAATAAGATATAAAATGATTCAACACAAATACAGAGAAGATCTACCAGATTGAAAACCCTTGAAGACCACAAAAAAAGCGATTGAGGCGAGTAATGTAACGGACATCGCACGGTTGAGCGGATTACGACTAGTTTTGATGTTTGTTACAACATTAATACTTATTTTTACTTGAGCACGGTCTCGATCACGATTTTAAGAAAATGTAAATTGTGAAATATGCTCAACGCCTCCAGAATATCCTCATTAAAACTATTTACAACGCCATGCGCAAAAAACATTGTTATTTATTTGCGCTATTGATAGAAAAAAGCTCAATTTGTAGCTAAGGCTTTCGTATTCTGCTTTTTTAATCAGAAACTGTAAGGTTTTCATTGAAATTTTTATTTCAATAATGGGATCTTAAAGCAAAATTCCATTGTGCATTTTGAAAAAAATTTATTACATACACCCTGCATGAACCGAATTGCTTTTATCCTAATATTTTTTGCGAAATTTAGGGATTTTCGACCAACTTAAAAAATAATTGCAAGGAAATTTATACAAGTCGCCACATATCAAAAATACCTTGTATATATGGGATATTATGCCTGGCCTTAGTGATCTTTATCATTTTTTATTTAATTTAAATTTTCTGAAATTCAGCTAAAAAACATAACGTTAGATATAATTTTTACCAAACACCAAAATGGATTTAAAAAACCAATGAAATAATTGACAGTCAAGAATGATATTAGGGTGCTCTAGTTCTTAATTTAGTTGTATTTTGATAGATTTAAATATTCATTCTCCTCCATATGTTTGTAAAAAACATATCTACGAAGAGATTGCTCGATGGCAATTTTCAAATCATTAGCTATTCAACAAACAAACAAAATTAAGAACGATAGCGTCCTAGTGTCTTCTTGTCTTTCTCTTTTTCCATAAGTTTCTCATATATTATTTGATGTTTTGCAAAAATTGAATCTAACATTATGCGTTACGGCTGAACTGTCTAAAATTCTTGATAAAATTTATATAAGCTGAAAATGCACCAGATTAATAATGAAAGACTTTATATTGCGTTTATGCAAGAAATTATCGATTTGTGGCAAATTTGATAAATTTGCTTGGATGGATTTTTGAATGGTCGAAAATCATTATTTTTTTTCTTTGTTTTTTTCGAATTTTGAATGCATAGTCAGACACCAATTCTATTATTATCTATATATATTAAAGAATAGCGTCACTCACAAGCTAACATACTCACTCACTCGGTAACGTTTTAAATTTCTAATCATGGTCATACGATCTGACCACAATCACACTATCTATACTTTTATCATTTTGAGAATTGCAATTGTTGTTTTTCTCAATCTTTTTGTTTGCGTCATGTAAAATAATCATCAAAAAGCGGTTCCATCATCTCTCCATGTATATTTTGAGGGTCTGTACGAATTCATGGTGAGGATATTTACTTTGTATACAGTCCAGGTGTCATCGATTTCATTTTTGAATGCTTTACAAATACCGATTGATATTTAAAGGTGGGTGTGGGGGGATATCCGTATCGGGTTGGTCTTTTTATTCTTTAATCTATAATGCAAGGGTTCATTCAATAATCATACTTTCTAAAAGTGTCGGACGCTACGTTCGTCCGTCAAACAGTCTAGTTTAAACATAATTGGGAAAATATCAACTAATTTTGTATCGACAAAGCCATGTATTTTGTGGTTTCGATAGTAAATGATATTATTCCGAATTTCAAATTTGTCTAAATTAATATTTAACGACTTAATTTACAATATGAGTTTTACGAAAGATAAAAATAAGATCAAATTTTGTTAAAAAATTGAATTAAAATATTTACAATGATTGATCGGCTTTAACACTCTTATTCTATTTTCGTATCTCGAAATGACTTTTTAGATTGAGATGTCAACGTTATCGTTTCTACGAACAAAGTGATCGAATCATTAATTTACTCAATATTCCGTGATATAATATTGGTTACAAGCAAATACTTTGCAAAATATTTACTTGGGAACATGTTCCATATTGAATAATCTGGGTTTCTTACTATACCGTCGAATAAATAGCCAATATCTGGAAACACAAAATAGCATAGATTTGTCATCGGAAATAAAATTCGAGTACTAACTTCAAATCAAGATATAGTTGATATGGATAATTTCAAAAATGACAATATTATTCGAGAAATGGTAGTTGGTAATGAAATATTTTCTCGTTGACAACAAAATCTAATGCAGTAAATAATCAAAATATCAATATGAGGTAAAGGCAATGAAGATGTATAAAAAAATAGATAAATGCTATCTGAAAACAAATTATGATAGTGATGGAACGATGTTGAGATGATGCTTTTGAATTTTGTTAAAACCTGATGATTGTAACCGATCATATTAGGTGTATTTTTAAGTTAGTGATTTGATAATATTAAAACTGTTATCTATCATTTAACACATAAATGTTGGTAAAAATATTTTCAAAAATATAAGTGTCGTTTTTAATGTATTTATTTTCAGCTTCAGTCTTATATGTTTTTAAATAACTGCCATTGTCTTCACTTACATTAAACGCATAACCTGTGTCTAAAAGACTTATGACATTCAAGGTAATACCTTAAATTTTATTATTTACGCATAACAGTCAATTTTTTCATAAAATATGATAGATATAATTGTCTGCGTAAATTTATCCCATACGCAGTAATATATGTATTAAAATGGCGATACAAAGAAAACTCAATCATCAAAAAACCATACATGTGAATGATTTGACTTTTTTATATAAATGTTTTTTTAAATGGCATAAATTCGATAGATGTTATCGTACATGGGTTCGCGATACAAATGGAATTTTTGTCAGTTGATTCGGAAAATTTATCATTACAAATGGAAGTTATTTGATATTAGGAGAATAAGCAGATCCCACAAATATCCTCGGACACAAACAGGAAAAGAACGTATAAAAGAGCATCAGATTAATGCCATCATCGTATAGTAACGCCATATATCGCAGAAATTCTCTTTCAGTAGTCTCAAGAATATTTTATCATAAAATTTCTACCATTCATAGAATATGTAAGAATTTTCAGAATTTTTCAAAAATCAAAAAAACAACAGGAATTAAGCCAAATTGTTGGATAGAAAAGAGGAAAGTTTTTTTTGACGTCGCGCAAGAAGACTGCTATCTAACTCTATCAAATCTATCACCATTTTTGTGAGTATTACTAAAAAAACAAAAGGCCGACACACTGTAGCGAGATATTTAATCGATTATATATATTCTTTTAAAATGATAAAATGTATTCCCGAACGATGTAACAATAATGATAAGTGAAATAGGACACGATTATGTCATTAAATACTTGGAATAATAGACCAGTAATAGATTAATCCTTTTTATCGATAAAACGAAGTTTAAAGTCTCGATAAGGAGATATTATGGAAGGGAGGCTGGTGGTTTCACCTCTCGATGAGGAGAAATTATTGAAAATTGCTGGGGGAAATACAAATGAAAAAATAAAAAACATTAAATGCAATAATACCACAGCTAGTTTGGAAATCTCTAGAAATTCAATTATGTATTATGTCAGAAATAGTTTCAATAATGACCTGAAAATGGTTTATTCTGGTAAATTTTGTCTTTTCTTAACGAAATGCAACTGAAAAAATGGATTTTCATTATGGATGATGTCCTATTTCAAAGATGGGCATCTTTTACTGAGTAACATCGATAAAGAGTTTAAATACAGCCTTAGGCCTCGAATTATTTTTGCATACACCCTATAGTACTTTACTATATCCAATCGATTATATGTTCTCTTGTGAGAAAAGTACAGGATTAGGTTTCAAACTGAACTCACAGTATTGTTTTTTAAACCAAATTAAAAATAAAACAAATTTTCACTTTATTGAGGGAAAATACTATATTCATAATTGATTTTTTCATGTCAGTCTGAGAAATAAGAAAAAATTGATTGACATGATTTTTTGATATATATTAAACAGTTTTCATGAATTATACTTTCCAATTTAAATTGACAGTTATTCCGATTCAATTGACGAAAATTTCGAATCAATGTGCGCATGTTCTATTTTTATCGAGAAACGCTGTATCATTTAAGTATTAAATCCTCGATATACTCATGATGAATTCAAAAAGATCATTATACAACAGCAACCTATTAACATTTGCTTGGAGCACACCTTTGAAAAATCTGTAATATTATACTAGCTATTCAAGGCGTTAAAAACGCGATCAAAAATCCTGTATTCTATCCACTCATTTTATGCTATTTGAGAAAAGTCTACAAAAATTAATAAACAAATATTTTATTGGATTCATCAAAACATTATATTTTGCATGATTATTGAATCGTGAGACAAATTTTCAGATCTGAATTATACATCAAATATTACATTCACCATAGTTTTGTGAGTTCTTAAAAAAATGATTATTTTAATGGTTGAGTTAGTATATGACATTCGAACCATGAACCTGTATTCTAGCTAACCAAACATTGATAAACTCTATAACCATGGTAAATGATTCTCGTGTTTTTTCGTATATACAGTTGATACCGTTTTACCATCTATATCTGTATCATATGGGGAACACATGCCTCATCAAATTTATGTCTTATGAGTTTAACACGTTTCATTTGTGCATGTTGAGGGAATTTTCTTAGGATTATTGACGTATTATGTCGATATTTATTTGTGGAGTTAATAAATTGTAATGGTAACCGAAATGGGCTCGCTGTGTTCTAATTTGGGTTCCTTTATAATCTTTCAAATCTAGATGTGTAAACATGGGTGTTTTAAAAAGATCTCAACGACTTAAAAGATAGGAAGAAATTTAATATGTTATTTGTTGCAATTTTCGATGTTTGGTAGTCATCAAAAAGTTTGTATTCCTAGTATTAATCATATATTAAATTAGTTAAGCTCGTCGATTTTCGACAAAATTAATTTGATTCTCACTAAAATGGAACGAAATGAAAACAGCAACAAATGATTATATAAAACATTTATTTCTTATACATTTCTAGCATTTTTATAACGTCGCCAAGAAACGTTGTTTCTTTTATAATCAAGAATTACCTTCGTTAATATGTTTGATTATTTTATTGAAATTTTGCCTCATGGATATATGTAGATCACTATCCATCTCAACATTACAGCTCCTCCTGTATGCATTTTTGTACGCTTCAAAAAACTCTCTTATTTTCGACTCATCATCCTGCAGATAGCTCGCAAAAACCACCTTCTAATTAATTCAAGTACGTTTTTTAGCGGTTTATTTGAGGCTTGTAACGATTCTGGCTGTTTTTGTGAATGTAAACCGTTGGATGTTCTTTGAGAGGTATAACGCGCTGATTTATTTCTCTGAAGATAAGAGGTATTCAAGTGAATCTTTCTAGATCTATTTTCACAGAATGATGTTCTGACAGATGATTCACATGAAAAATCACTCTCAGATTCTATGTAACTTGTTCCAGCTGTCATCAAAATCTTTTACATGTTTGTCTAGCAACATTTCTCTTGTGATTTATTGATTGAAAATGATCTCTGACGTTTCGGATTCAATTGCATCGGCAAGAATATTTGTGGTCACAAGGAATGCAGTAGAAGAAGTACGGTTGCGATTCAACGTGTTTTATGGGGAATATTTTTTCCCATTCCATTTTGTAGATATGATGATAATAATCACTTTTCTTCATACTTTTTTATGCCTTTGTTAAACGAACATTCACGATAACCAACGAAAAAAGGATCATTAACTATGATGTAAGTTTTCACAGTTATTTCTGTGTAAACGTTCTCCATAAAAAAACCATTAATCGTTTATTGAAATATGAGTCATAATGTGTTATGCGCACTGAACTGACTGTTGCTTGCTTTTGAATATTTGTGTAACGTAATAAATTATTATGAATTAACTATTTTATAAATTTGTTTTCCGTTGCCATATGAACAGAACACCTAATTTAATTTTAATCAATGTGCAGTTTTTTGTTGATTAGTAAATTATTTTTGATGTAAAAGATTAATCAATTCATTTCTCAATTTCGTCTTTTTTTCGAAATATCTTTTATCGTTAAAATAAATGAAATCTGTTTACTTTTGTTATCTATCAAATACACCCCACGAATCACACAAATTTCACGCAGTTTTTTTAACATTTTTGACAAAATGTTTTCAATTTAAATAAATTAGTATAAAAAGTGCTTGTTATTGTAATTTGGATGCTCAGCATGTTTATATTGAAAACCATCATAATTTGTTTTCAAATTGTACAATTTAATTGAATAGACGCATTTTATGTGATTAAAACTAGCAGCTTGTGATGTTTTAAATGTTAACTACTAAATACAATAGAGCATTAATTTTTATTAAGTTCAACTCTTGAATGAGGACATTTAAATACACATATTGGATAGAAAATGTGACAATAGAATACAATTTCGACACA
Organism: Thelohanellus kitauei; assembly: GCA_000827895.1. Lineage (NCBI taxonomy): Eukaryota > Metazoa > Cnidaria > Myxozoa > Bivalvulida > Myxobolidae > Thelohanellus > Thelohanellus kitauei. Next base: position 324,364 of record JWZT01002267.1, read on the forward strand.
ATAAACAGAATCAGTCTTTAGATCTGTTGAATAATATTACAAAATCCAATAAATTGTATTGTCTCCCATTTCTTGACATCTCTTTACCAAATAAAATATTATAAATCTTTATATTTTATATTTATGTAGATGTCATGTTTTTATTGCCCAATAACCGACTTTTTGGAGAAAAATATCACCTGCGTCAATATTTGAATTAAAATATTTCCGAATTAGTACATCCTTAATTTTAGTGTGTAAGTAAAAAAAGAATGCCATTTTGTGATTTAAAATAGATGATTGGTGTTCTTCAATAATACAAATCGATTTTCTCTGGTATATTCGACAAGATTGAAAAAAAATTCTATATCACTATTATGCTTGTTCTGTATTTAAAAATAAGTAACAGGATTAGGTAGGTTTATGTTTATGAACAAAGATTATTCCTTATCAAATAGCATTAATCGATTCAACACTTGGAAGGCCAAAGCTTTCTCATAATTATACAATTCCATTCTTACACTAATTTCGAGCATTCCATTCCAATCTTTTTGATAAAATATAGAATAAAACATATAATATATACATAATGATTAAAAACATCTCTGATTTATATGTCTAAACATCAATCTCATGTACAACTAAGGTATAAGAGATTTTCATACATATTTTTGATTTCTTATCCTACGACTAAATATTTGGAACTAAGATCGGAGAAAAATTAACCTTCAGTCGTAATAGGGTTTTTATCACTAACTATACTTGACCCACTTTTTACTATATAGGTCATTGACAGTCTCCTGGAATCAAGCTCTTAGGCAGCGTTACACACTGAGATCCGAATGGGATAGTCAAATCGCTCTCGCAAGTCAGAATAACAACATGCATCACTGTGGATTTTGTTGGCTTGCCTGTCTCAAGGGAACGTGGAGATTATCCTGGGTTCTTTCAAGGCGCTCGTGTGTTTGCATTGGTCTTTTCTACACTTAAGACGCAGGTGAACCGCTCCTGTATAGCCACAGGTTGGTGACCTTAAACTGAACCAGCCCGGGTTTAATAGCGGCATTGGTTGGCACTTCAGCACAGTCCCAACTGATGTACAAATGAGGCACTGAAATGGGGATCCGGTTTCATTAAACTGAGAGAGTATAAAAACTTCCTCAAGAGCTCCGGAATCGTTAACATCTCGTACAGCATCAGAGTTATCTTCAAATTACCGCCTAGAGGAACTCCGGAAGCTCTATGGGTCTAGAGATGGACTCGCAAATAGACGAGTCTGAGGGTGGATGCTAAAATCGCAACCTAGTTGGAGCAAGGTTATTAAATGTACAAGATAGATATGTAAGAATCAATCAAATTTCTAGAAAACGACAAAGATCCTTATAAAATGTTGGCAGAAATCTTCGTGATCGATCGTCAGATAAAAAGTGTTCGAACTACACATTGATATTAGTCAGAGTTTTCGAGGTAAAAACGATAAATTATATATGTTAATTTTCGTGACAAATGGCACAAATTATAAATGATCAATTCATAATGTTCCTAAACGGATTAATTTATAGCTTGTTCCGTATTTTTGAAGACGATGAGATCATTGTTTGTATTTAACCACTCCAGGATGTAAATAATTGAAAATTTTGTACTGTCGATTGCAATATCGTTTCGTTTTAATAAAGACAAGACAAAATATTACGCGCTAATCTGCGAGGAGGTTTGTATGTGAAATTATCAAATCACTCCACCAAATCTTCACTTCTATTATGTGTAAAATTTTACCTTATCTTAAATCATTTATCTCAATATTGGTCATATATTATCGACCAATATCGACTATCTATTAAGTGAAAGTTTTTTATGAGCATAGTGAGAGGCAGACGAATCTGAAGGCTGTTGTAACTGTAAAATGTTTTGAAAATTTCGGGGTCACGTTGCACACATATTTACTCGTATAGAGATGATTATGATTTACCGATTACTAAATCTGCGTAGTTTTTATAACTTGGATCATTTTACCCAATGGCTCAGTGAAGATTTGTAAATGCATAAATGATTAACAGTGCCATCTAACTTTGAAGAGTCCACAAAAGAAAATTCAGACTTCCTTGAACAATCTAGTCAACCTAATTCATGGATATCTGAATTATTAACTGTTATATTGGTCATGTCTCGTACCTACGTTAGAGCACATTTCGGTGTTTTTCTTGCTGTATAATCCGATATCACGCATGTTCACCGTTTACATTTGAAAGAGAGATGATTGCCGAAAAACTAACAGTTTGATGATTCTAGAAAATTTGACAGACCTCCATTAATGAACAGCAGACTTGTTATAAACGACTAGGACTCTCCGAAAATGAACCAAAACTCACATACGATTTGCTTATGCATTTAAAACGCAATATAAGGTATTGTTAATTTCAAAATTGCCTTATCGTTTATTTTTCTTACTTTTTTTTCCAAATGACGGTGACGCTGTTTTATTACAAACTATTTTCCGTCCGAAATGGCCGACATTCAGATGATGACATTCAAAGATTCTGACGTATTTTCCAGTAAATTGATATGTATATAGATTCTATCTTAAAGGCTTGCGAGAATATTCATTCAGATTCCTGAGTGGTATATGTGCTGTGGTTTACATAAATTTGATAAAGCGTAACAGGAAAGAATCATTCTAAAGTTTACTTTTTATGTATACTCAACGTCGAAAGATTGGAATGTCATGATTTGAAATTTGGACTTTTTGGTTTTAAAAATGTGTAAAGTTAATCTTCGAATTATTAAAATCTAATTTGATAGTATTAAAACATCAGGCGAACATACTTTGGGTTTCAACGTCTAAATGACAATGGTATTTATCTTTGTCTTCTTAAAATAAACAATACTGAATAAATGTTTTGACTCAAAAATAAATTAAATTATTTATAGGGTGAACGCAGTATGATGCTCTCATTCAAGTAAAATTACGGGATTCGTGCAATTGTTTTTGTCTAGAACCCTATGATTTCTCTCTATGGTGGATCGTTTACATAGCGTAAAGACAATTATACGATAAAAAGTGATGAACATCAATAGTCATTCAGCTCAAGATCGATCAATTATCGAACAGTAAAATTGTATATTATTTCAAAATCATTGATAATTGATTGACAACATCATTTCCAACCATAAATGAATGAAATCGAGGCTAGTTTCAGGCAATATAGTCAGGTTACGGCCACGATGGAATAGATGGAAATAACACTAAATATATGCTCTCCAGATTAACATGTTTTTTTATATTAAGATAAAAATACAGATGAATAATTATCATATGCGTTGAAAATAAACCGGCTGACTAAAAAATTTTAAACGGCACAAATAAAAAAAAAAATTTAATTATAATCGGGACAATAGAATGCGAATACAGTAACTCGGTGAAATTAGGAATGGATAAATACCATAAATGAGCAGATTTCTTTTATTTCTAGTAAGACATCTGGTTTTTGTTTTAAGTAAACTTTCGAGATTAAACCACTCTTTCTGTCATATAAAATAACAATAAAAACGACCTATGGTTTGGAGTAATGAGCGGGCTATCACTAAAGAATTGGACATATGAACGATGAATTATTTAATGAGAATATAAACCACTCATTAAGTTTAGATTACAACAAGTGTGTATATCCAGAATACAGAAAGAGCTTATTTAACGTCAAAGCATCATTTTTTAGGGAACATGAGATGAATTTCAACAATTTTTTGATTCTCATTTGCATATCTACATGTAAATGGAATCCCATACAACAAAAACATTGCAGATATTTGTAATAATTTATCAAGAAAGATGATAAAATACGCGATTTAATGTCAACTTCATCAATTTATTCAAATCATTTTATCCATTTTTTGATTGTTTTTTGGATTCAATAGTGTTAATATTGTTAAAGTTGACTCTAGTAAATGCAGAACTTGGTAAAGCTAAAAGGTTGATGATTAATCTTGAAAAAATTTTGAATCCAGAATCAAAAAATTTTTATGAATATGTAAAAAAAGATTATATTTATCCGCGCAGTTAATTCCAAAAACAAACCATCAATATTTAAAGGTATATGTTCTATCGACTCAAAAGAGTGATATATATTCTTGACCTATGTTATTTATGATAAAATGTTTAAATTAATAAATTTCGGGCTGTTCTTGTTTGAAAATGAAGAGCAATGCCTTTATTTGATATGATCCACAAATGTAATTGTAATGCATATCTTTTACCTATATCTTGCCCCAAATTATGGCTGATTCTGTCAATGTAATCAACATTGTTTTATCGATAGTCTTCTATTCTAATACTGAGGATTTTTAAACGCCGATATCAATCCTTTATTATTGTTTGCCTCGTCGTGGGGATAATATATATCTTGGTGATTAAAGCTCTGTTAAGATATTCATATTCCTGCTGTTTTGAGAGACGTCTGAAAATGTTTGGGTGCTGTCATCGAAAGTATCGAACAAATGGACTGTACCAGCTGTCCACAGAATTATTTGTTCGTTATATATTATTTACAGATGCGATATATACCTTGAATCTTTCTATTAATAATGAACTTGGGATAAAACTGTACCATCATTAATTTAACAAATGTGTCTTCGCTCAATATATGAAAAAATCGGTTAGAAGAACTGCACATTAAATACAAAAAAACGTATGACAATCTAATATACGCTTTACTGCATCCTCTGAAGGGAGAAACGATCATGCGGTATGTATTTTTAGAATCAAATTTCAATGTTTTTTTTACCATAGCTATCCCTTTTTGAATAATTATCATTTAACTTCGTCCAAAAATACTTGCCCAATATGAATATGGCAAGTTCTAACCTTAAAACTGGAAAACAGAAGGATTAAGAGAATTTTTGCTGTTTGTTCGAAATCGACCATAATTCTTGACATTTAAAATTTTCATTTAATTCGCAAATCAGGGAATAACAGTGTAAGGATATACAAATACTATATCCTTACAAACGTAACGAGCGCTGGATGTTAGAGACGGCGACCACTCGGTGGGCATTGATGAGTAGTCGGTTCGATTCCTTCCGGAATCAACTTTTACGTTACAAAAAGTGTATATATTTTTTCAGATTTAGTTGGCAATAACAAGTATTAACTAGTATAACCTGATCATATATTATACTGTGAATTTTCAAAACTGGGATAAGTATGACATATTTTGAGGTTACAATCCTTAAGCTAATTTTTATTACAAAATAAGAAATTTAATGGTTTGTTTCTTCGAATACATGAGAAATATAGCTCCAGATATGTTTAAATATACAAAGAGAAATCTTTCACTGTTTGTTGATACATTATATTACTTAAGAATTAAAAGATTATCGTATTTTATCTTAGTTAAAAAAGAACTTTTTTCAATCTTTACTGTATATTTTATGGTGTATGTGATACAACTAAATGTTAGAAGTTCCTCCTTTGCTATTTCTGATATACCTACAGTAGCTTGAGCTTGTATTTACTGGTTGTATGTATGTAATCTTTGATTCATGCCTTTTTATGGTTTCAGAATTTACGGCTCGTAGCGTGGAAAATATTTGGTCAACGTGAATTGGGACCTGAAAGATGAAAGGTATTTTATCATTCTTAAGACGTGCAAGGTACTGGCTTTAACTGTAGTTAGCGATTAAATAAATTGTATTGAGTATTGTAGGAGTAAGTTTATCATGAGTGTAATGCGCATGTGGTCTAATTGTACAAGTATCATTATGAAAGAATGCCATTTTGTCAAGTAGAACGTTTCCTTGATGATATTAAATTAATCAAAACTCTCAGATATTAAATAAAACTTCAAATACAACATATTTAACATATCTAGATTGATTATTAATTAAATTTCTCAAAAAATTTTTATTGGGGCAATGTTCGAACTATCATATTGGTATGGCATATTACGTTATACGGCTTTTGAATTAATAATCAATGACACGGATTAGGTGAAAAACTATTTTATTAATATACAGTTTAAAAGCATATCAGTACCTATTAAATTTCACTGTTAATTATTCCCAGAGATTAATGTTCCGGAATCGTCGCGCCATCAAGTTTGATTGCTGAAATTGTTTGGAATCGAAAATTTTGGTGTTATTTAGAAATCAAAATATTTGTTAATTGAAGTAAAAATAACATACATATTGGGTCCAGTTGAAAACATCGAACAAATTTATTTTTATTCTTATTTTTATGGCAAGAAATAAACTCATAAATTGATGAAATGCTAATAAATTTATTCTCTATAGTTTTTAAGGCTTGTTAGAACGTATCCAAGAAATTGCGATTCTATTGAATGGAATAATTACCTTCGTTTATGTGTTTTAAGATTTTATTAACATTTTGACCCATCGTTGTATTTAGATCACGATCCATCTGAAAATTAGTATCCATCCTATAGGCCTTTTTGTATTTTTTAAAAAAGTTTGTTACTTTCGATTCATCATCCAACTCGTTGTATTCTAAATTCATCATTTCATTAATTCAATTACCTCTTTGTGCTGTTGATTAGAGATAATTAGCTGTTTCAGCTGTTTTTCTGTATATAAACTTTTTGATGTACTTTGACATATAAATCTTCCTGATTTGTTTCTGGGCTGAAGAGAGGTACTGTATGTCATGTCTCTAGATTTATTTTCCCATGGTGATATTCTGATAGATGATTCAAGAGGAACACCATTGTGAGATTCAATGTTAGTTGTTCCATCTGTTATTAAAAAACTCTTACATGTTTGTCTAGAAACATTTCGAATGTGTTTTAGTGATTTGCAGTGAGCTATTACACTACGGATTCCATTGTTCCTGCAAGAATATTGTTGAGCACAGCAAACGCAGTAGAAAGCGTGAGGTTGTGATTCTACCTTTGTTTTTGGGAAAATTTCCTCCCATTTCTCGTCGTAGATGCAGCGACGAGCAGCACTTTCATTCATGATATCTATGTTCCTTCGTAATACGAACTTATGCGATAATAAACGATATTTTTAAGTAAATATTTTGCTAGACCCTAAGATTATATTCTTTTAGCGTTTTCGAATATCAAAAATTCGGTATTCTAAAAATCTTAGTTGTTGTTAGTGCGCATGTGCTAATTTTTAATATTATTTTTTGTTATATAGATGTTATTAACAATGAATTCAACAATTTTTACAATAATCATTTTACCGATGTCATAAGGCTGCTACACTAACGAGATTAATGTATCTCCAATAATTTTTTTATTCAATCAAAATTTGGTTTCCTTTTTAATACAAAAAAAAACAGTTTTCCTAAATATGTTATTAAACGATATCAAATACAGCTTTTCTGTAAAAAAATGACATCCTGTTTACAACTTTTCTCCGTAAAATACCGTGTTGTACATTCAAAAATAGATTTTATGCAATGATAAATAGATTTTTGAGAATACAATATAGAAATCTTTGAAATGTATTAATACAGGGTTTTCACTCATTATCACACGGATTCCATTTCATTTTGCGCATCAGTAAATCTCAGTTTGGGTGTGTTTACTGTTTTTTGATGTTCTAAATGTTTACTTTTCGAATAAATATAGATATTTAATTAACATATCATGGAAAAGCATTTACACTTTTTTAAACAAAACTCACATATTTTTTGGCGACTAAACATCGATAAATTATTAAAACACGCACGTGTAATGTATAAAAACCATTTTGGATATCTCCATTTATTTCAGAATACTATTTGGTATGTTTTCGAAAACAGTAGCTGGGCAGTTTAAATTATGATTACCTGCCAAAATGTGGATACCGTTTACAATCTGAATTTTACAAACTTGTTGATAAAAAAAATACTTGGTATGCCTGAAAAGAATACCGCGAAATACTGATGTAAAAAAATACCAAATATCATTTTGAAATTAATCAACAACGAATATCGAGTTCATACTTCGCACATGCGTGTGTGAATAGGCTTACGATGTTTAGTCGAAAAAAATATGTTGGTTTTGTTTAAAAAGTTATATACGGTTTTCCATGATTTGTAATTAATAGAATCCATATTTATTTGTCGAAGAAAACATTTAGAACATCAACCAACTGTAAACATACCAAAACCGAATTTTACTGATTTGCAAAATAAATGGAATCGTTGTGATAATGAATGATAACCCTGTATTAATACATTTCAAAGATATCTGAATTGTATTCTAAAAAATATATTTATCGATTTTAAAAATCTTAGTTAATGCAAAACCTGGTACCACGCATATATCAATCAAATAAATTTAATTTTTAAGATATAATTTTTTGTAAAGTAAATTGGATTCAAAGAAAAACAGTATATTTATACATTAATGTTATGATTATTAACATTTTGAGGCAGAGCATGTTAGATTTGTACACGATCAAAATCACAATCGATATTCTAGTTATTATTTTTATAAAGTTTAATTTCATCATTCTATACAAACCTTCCCAGTAGTTTCGTTAGATTACATATAGTGATTGTTTCTACCGTAATAATCTCCCAAACCCAGTACATTCTTGGGTTAAAATAAAGAATACCTTCTTCAACGCTTCACATTAAAGATTATCAGATGTTTATTATTCACGAATTTTAACGCTTAATGATCAAAGAATTATACATATTTTCATTAATGTCATGTTTGATTTAGCAATACATTTAAATGTCAATAAATATATAAAACATGAGAAAATTTTCAAGTTTATTACTTAACAGTCAATCACGGTATTCGAATTTTCTAACGGGGCACGCAAGACAGCTCCAAAGATTCTCGAAAATTTTCCCCTCTTTTTAAATTCAGCCAGGACGTCATCCAACATAGGCTCAATTATTTCTCCGTTTTTATACAGAGAGTTTGTGCGATTTTTCGGCGAAATCAGATATTTTAGGGCATTGATGCCCATTCTCAGGCCTGACAGCCTAATCTGACCATCAGCTGTTAGTAATTTTGCTCTCATCCGTTCAAATTTATTCAATCAAACTTATAAGGGAAGTAAAACTTAATATTTCGAGATAGAAAATATAGCTACTTTAGCCATATCCATTGCATTTGAATTGTTGATAACGTGTCAGAAGCTAAATTACGTCATCCTATTTCATCCGGGTGATGTGATTAAGCTTTATTAGTCGTAAATAAATGTGGAAAAAAGACAATTTTCTATGATAAAGACATTATGTATCATCTGCGACACATCAGGACAAACAATATCTATCTAAATAAGTAAAATAAATCATCATGCATTAGTTACACTATTTTCTGCAAAAAATTGGCCGACGTTTTTGCTCATGACATTCAAAAGTTGCGACAATGTATTTTTTTTAAATTGATATTAATTAAAATTCTACTTTTTAGGGTTGTGAAATGATTCATTCAGTTTCAATAGTTGAATAAGTGCTGCTGTTTATTGATATTTTATAAGAGCAAAGAATGTTTCATTTGTTTATTAAGTAATAATAAATTAAGTGTCGGAACCTTTGAGTGTCATTATCGAAAAATCGGCCATGACGAACGAAAAATAATGTAGAAAATATCTTCTAATATCTCAAATCTAATTCAGTGATAGTATTAAAAAATCGAGGAAACATACTCTGGTTTGAATGTCTAAATGATTATTGTCTTTATTTATGTCTTGCGTTCAATCAAAAACAGAAAAACTTAATTGGGTTAAATAAAATGAATTAAATTATTGGGTGAAGGAAGTATGATACTTTCCGTAAAGTAAAAATACAGCAATCCTATTAAACATTTTTTCGTCACGAAGCCTATAAGTTCTTTAGAAGGTGGATCGTTTATATAGAATAAACAAACGTATTATATGTAAATTCGTGACGAATAAAGGTCATTCTGCTAATGTATAATTATAGACTCAGTAACATTGTTGAAAATGTCAGAATAATCGATAATTGATTGGCATTATCATTATCGAACCGTTATATCAATTAGTTTTAGGTCAGTTACGATCTACAGCGTTAGGTAACGGAAACGTTCGGATAGATGGAAATTATACATAATATGTGGTGTCCAGATTATAGAGTTTCTTTTTAATATTAACATAATATAACTGATGAATAATTATCATTTGCAACTAAAACATAACTTCTGACCAATAAATTAAAAATTAGTGTAGAATTACGAAAATAATTTGAATTAAATTGACATAATAGAATTCGAATACAGTAAATCTTTGTATTTGGATGGATGAATACATTATATCAGCAGATTGATTGTTTTTGTAGAAAGGCATTTGGTTTTGTAAGTAAACTGTTGAGATAACAACATTCTTTCTCTCATATAAAATAACAATCAAAAAGTAAGTGTGATATGGAGTAATGAGCGGCTTTTCACTTAAGAATTTGACATATGAACGATAAAATTATTGATTGAGACAATAAACACTCAAAATGTTTGAACTACAACATGTGTGAACATATAGAATACAGAAACAGTTTATTAAACGTCATTTTTTAGGGATCATGATATGAAAATCAGCATGTTTTTCCCTCACATTTGAAGATAATCATGTTAGTTAAATGGTTAAAATAAAAATATTGCAGATATTTGTCATAATTTATCCAATAGAGTAAAAATTAGCGATATACACCATTTTTCATTCCGAATGGCCGATTTTCACGCATGACACGAAATGTTTCATTCGGAATAGCCTAATATTGCATTCCGAATGGCCGATTTTCGCGCATGACTCGAAATGTTTCAATCGGGATAGCATAATATTGCATTACGAATGGCCGATTTTCGCGCACGCTCGAAATTTTTACTGCACCATATCATTTTTCATCCAGAAAAGTCGAGGATTTCATTAAAAAAGCCGATTTTTTAAAAAAAATAAAATTAATTGAAAGTTAATTGAAATGTTCACGTTGCAATGCTTTTGACGAAAAACGCATTGGTTCTCGAATCCAACTCTAGAAGTCGCTCCGTGAGATCTGAGTGAATGCTTCCGA
>JWZT01002267.1:344497-366630 GCA_000827895.1 Thelohanellus kitauei
AGAGCAGGAATCTTTCATTTCTGTGAGTTATTTTAAACTCATCTGGCAGTAAGAATTCTCGACAGTTAAGGGGATTTTGGTAAGGAAACGAATTCCTTGCTCGAACATTTTGTATTGTTCTCTGCATGGATGTATAGCTCGGAAGAATGGCTGAAATAGCAGGATTGGTATGTCTAAGAGCATGTGATATTATGTTTCTAGGGCGTAAAGATGATTCAAGTGCCATATTTCGCATATTGTTTTTAATAATCTTTACATCCGAGGCATTGGGATTTGGCGCTTCAGCATGCTCAGTTGGGGGATCGGTAATCAAAGTACAATCCAAATTAGTGCTCAGTTTGGCCGTAAACTCCTTTATTACACAGCGCCAATAAATTTTATCGATGCTTTCATTCCTTCTATTAATTCTGTATGAATGTCCATAGTAAATCAATTGAGGTTTTCCTTTTTCCGTAAGAATGATCGTTAAATCCTAAAAAGTAAGAGAAGGCATTGAATTTTTAAAATCATATAACTCGACAAATTCAATTTTATAAAATATAAAATAAACTAACCATTTTTATTTGTTGAGCGGAACCTGTACTGCGCGGAACTGGAATTGAGCGGAACTTGCATTCAGCGGAAGTAGTATGTAACCAAGTTTGATATCTGAATTTGCATGCAATCGAAATTTTCTATGTTTTGTATAAATGAACCTATTGGTTATTTGAGGTAAAAACACATCCATAATTAGTCCAGTTGCAAAAATCAAACAAATTTAATTTTTTTTTATTATTATAATTGCAAGAAATAAACTCATAAATTAATGATATGCTAATACATTTGTTCTTTATAGTTTTTAAGGCTTGTTAGAACGTATCCAAGAAATTGCGATTCTTTTTTTCTGAATGTATTACCTTCGTTTAAATGTTTGAGGATTTGATAGACATTTTGACCCATCGCTGTATGTAGATCATGATCCATCTCAAAATTAGGGTCCAACAAATATGCCTTTTTGCATTTTTCGAAAAAGTCCTTTACTTTCGATTCATCATCCAACTCATTGCATTCTAAATTCATCATTTCAATTGTTCAATTACCTCTTTGAGCTGTATATCTGAGGTTTCTAGCTGTTTGGGCTGTTTTTCTGTGTATAAACCGTAAGATGTACTTTGACATATAAATCTTCCTGGTTCGTTTGTGGGATGAAGAGAGGTACTGTATGTCATGTCTCTAGATTTATTTTCCTGCGATGGTATTCCGATAGATGATTCAAGAGGAACACCATTCTCAGATTCAATGTTAGTTGTTCCATCTGTTATTAAAATCTCAAACATATTTGTCTTGAAACATTTCGAATATGTGATAGTGATTTGCAGTGAGCTCTCACATTACGAATTTCATTGTGCCTGCAATAATATTTTTTGGCACAAGTAATACAATAATAGACATGCGCATCCGATTCAACCTGTGTTATGGGGAATATTTCCTCCCATTTCTTGTCGTAGATGTAGCGAGAAGAATTATTTACCTTCATAATATCTTAAGTTGCTTCGTAATACGAATTTTTGCGATGATGAACGATAATGTAAATCAATATTTTGATAGTAGATACAATAATATTCTGAAGGAGTTTGAGAAGATCAAAAATTTGGCATTCTAATAATCTATGCAGTTAGTTGCGTGCGTTCGTAAATTGTGATTGTTTTTTATATAATTATATAAGTGTTATAATTAATAATGTAATAAAATTTTTTAATGGTGACCATATTAGATGTCATAAGGCTGATACACCCACATGATTCATGTTAATCCATTAATTTTTATTATATAATCGTAATTTTTTTCCTTCTAAATATAAAAAAGAGGTTCTATAAATATGTCGAATAACTGTTACAAAAAGTTATCTTCATAAAAAAATGACATCCTGTTTTCAATTTTCGTCCATCAAATACTGTGTTTAGCATTCAAAAATAGATTTTTTACAATGATAAATAGATTCTTAAGAATACAATTCAGAAATTTTTGACATGTATAAAAATATGGCTTCCATTAATTACCTCACCGATTTCATCCAATATCATACCGATTATATTTCATTTCGCATATCAGTAAAATTAAGATGTGTACGTTTACAGTAGTTGAAGGTTCTCAATGTTGACTTTACAGAAAAATGTGGATTCTTTTTTAACAAATCTTGGTACCTCATGTAAACTTTTTTGACAAATCCCATATATTTTCGGCTGCTAAACATCATGGGCCCATAAAAACACGCCTGCTCGTAGTCTTAACACCGATTTTTGTTATCTCTATTTAACTTAGGATACTATTTGGTATATTTTTAGAAACAGTACATTGGCGGTAGAAATAATGATAATCTCAGAAATGAATATACCGTTTAGAATGAACATAAGATCAAACTTATTGATAAAAAACCATTTTTCAAGATTGTCCAAAAGAATACCGCGAAATAATGTTGTCAAAAAAATAAAAAATAGTATCCTGAAATAGATAGAAATAACGAATATAGTACTGGGACTTGGCGCAGCCGTGTTTGAATTTCATTTGATGTTGAGCCGATAATCATATGGGTTTTGTAAAAAAAGTTTACATTGTGTTGCAAGATATGTTAAAAATAGAATCAACATTTCTCTGAAAATGACAACATCTAGAGCGTCAAACTACTGTAAACATATCATAACTGAATTTTACTGATTTGTGAAATGAAATGAAATCGGTGCGATGATGAATGGAAACCATGGATTTATTCATTTCAAAGATTTCTGAATTGTATTCTATAAAATCCATTTATCAATGCAAAAAACTATTTGATTAAATGCAAATAATCTACTTCAAATGCAAAACCTAGTACTCATCATATGCCAATCAAAACTCTATGTTTCAAGATATAATTTGTTCAAAAGTTAATTCAAATCAAATAAAAATAGTATATTGTTACATAAATGTATAATTATTAAAATTTAGAGCCAAAGCATCCTTAATATCGACACTATCAGAATCACAATTTATATTCTGGTATTCATTTTAATAAAGATCAATGTCATAATTAAATATAAACATTACCTGTAAATCATGAGGGCTGCGTCTGTTTTTTCTACCTTAATAACCTTACCAATCAGTACATTCTAGGGTTAAAGATAAGAATACCTTCTTCAACGCTTAACATGAAAGATTATACGATGTTTATCATTCGCAAATTTTAACGCTAAATGATCAAAGCATTTTACAGATTTTCATTAATGACATGTTTTATTCTGGTATACATCTTAAATAAGAATAAATTCATAAAACATTATAAAATTCTAAATTTTCAAGTTAATAACTTAACAGTCAATCGAGGTATTCGACTACTAAAAAGGGATAAACCAGACCGTTCCAAAGATTCCCGAAAATTTTCGCCTCTTTTGAAATTCAGCCAAGACGTCATCCAACATAGACTCAATTATTTCTCAGTTGTCATAAAGAAAGTTTACGCTACTTCTGGGCGAAATCAGATATTTCAGGGCATCGACAGCCGTTTTCAGGATTGACAGCCTTAACCGACCTTGAACCCTGGAGCCGTTATAATCATATCATCGTGGGTTAAATTTAATTTATCAAACTTTTAGGAAAGTAAAAATTAATATTTATAGATCGAACATATGGCTACTTTAGCCATATCCATTTAATTTTAATGGTTTATAAAGCGTACCAGAAATTAAAGGACACCGTTTTATTTCATACAGGTCATGTGATTAAGTTTTATTTTTCTTAATTACATGTGGAAAAAAGGAGATTTACTGTGAAAAAGTAAAGATGTATCATGTATGACAATTCTAGACCCCTAATACTTAAATAAATTAGTAAAATGAATGATTTTGCCATTATTTACACTATTTTCCGCCCGGCTTGGCCTAAGTTCGCATGATAATATTCAAAAGTTCCGATTACGTAGTTTAAGTGAATTGATATTTATATATAGATTATACCTTTTAGGGTTGTCAGTTATTTCATTCAGAGTCAAGAGTACAATAAGTGCTGTTGTTTATGGATATTTGATATTTCATCCCAGCAACGAATTTTTGTAAAATTTATTTGTTTATAATAAATTCAATGTCGGAACCTTTAAGTGTCATCATCGAAAAATCGGACATGCTAAACGGAAAATATTTGTAGAAAATATTTGGATTTTTACAATATAATTCAATGATATATCAAAGAATTATGCCAAAACATACTCGGGTTTTAAGGTCTAAATAATAATTTCCTTTATTTATGTCTTGCGTCAAATCAATAAACTGAACAAATTTATTTTCTCAAAATTAAATGAATTAAATTAATGATTTAACGAAGTATGATACTTTCGTTAAAGTACAAATATTGGCAATCATATTAAACATTGTTTCGCCAATAATCCTATGATTTCTATGTAAGGTGGATCGTTTACATAGCGTAAAGCAAATTATACTATGAAAAGTCAAGAACATCAATAGTCATTCTGCGCAAGATCCATCAATGTTCGCAGAGTAAAATTGTTTATTATTGCAAAATCATTGATGATTGATTGACAACATCGTCTTACGACCGTTAGATCAATTCAATTGATGCAGGTAATAGGCTACAGAGTTAGGTTACGTTTACGTTCGGATCGATTGAAAATCACACAAAATATATGTTTTCCAGACAAAAGAGTTTTTTTTAATATTATAATAATATAACAGATGGATAATTATCATATCGTGATTAAATCACAACTGCTGACCAAAATAATTAATAACAGGGTAAAATTACAAAAATCATTCGAATTCCAATAGTCATAAATAAATGCGAATACAGTAACTTCGTGCATTTCCAATGGATGAATGCCACAAATCAGAAGATTACTTTTATGCTTCGAAATATGTCAGGTTTATGAAAAAAGTAAAGCGTCTAGATAAAAGAAATATTTTTTTCATAAAAATAACAATCAAAAGGACGTGTTATTTGGAGTAATGAGCAGGCTTCTTACTTAAAAAATTTTACACTTTAACAACGAATTATTTAATGAGACCATAAACCACTTATACAGTTTTGACTACAACAACTGTGTACATCAAGACCATAGAAAGAATTTATTAAAGGTTAAAAGCATCCTTTTTAGAGAAAACGTGATATGTATCAACAAATTATGACTCCTATTTGCATATATATATGTAAATGGAAGCCCATTAAATAAAAAAAATGCAGATATTTGTCACAATTTATCATGGAGATAGTATAAATAAGCGATTGAATGTATATCTGGTCAATTTTTTCGATCATTTTATCGATTATTTGAAATGTTTTTCTATAGACGTAGGAGAGTGATCAATATTAATATCATCCATGTTATTTTTGATAAAATATCGGAATATATGATCTACTGACAGTTCACATCATAAAATGAAGTACAAAGCATTTTTTGATTGGATCCACAAATTAAATAAAAATGCATGTTTTTATCTATATCTTGCCCCAAATTATGGATGTCTGTCAAAGTATTCATCTTGATTGATGGAACCTATTCAAATGCAACACTGAAGATATTTAAATGCAGATCTCAATACATTCTTCTTGTTTGCATCCCTGTGGAGCTAAGATATATTTGGGTGATTAAAGCCCTGCTGAGATCTTGATATTCCCATGGTTCTGGAAGATATGTTAAAATGTTTAGAGGGTGTCATCGAAAGAATCAATCATATGCATTGTACCAACTATCGATAGAATTATTTGTTCGTTATATATTATTTACAATGGGGCCATATAATTTCAATCTTTCTATTAAAAATCGAGTTTGGGATACAACATTACCACCATTAATTTTACCAATGTACCATCCTCGAAATATAAAAAAAAGGGGGTGTATTAACCTCTTGTTATGTACAGAATATGTGGTCGCAATCTATCTAATCTACGCTTATATCATAGATCTTGAAGGAAAACGCTTATGTATGAAGTATTTTTAGAATCAAATAGAAATTTTCCTCGTTTTAATAGAAATTTCATATATTTAATTCAACTTCCTCAAAAAATACATGCCCAAAATGAATATGGCAAGTTTTAACAGTAGAAGTGGAATATTAGCGCGTAAGGGAATTTATAGCTGTTTGTTCGAAATCTACCATAATTCTTACAAGGTAAAAACTCATTAAATGCGCGAATCTATGAAATTACCATGTATATATTGTTTCCATTTTGTTGGCAGCAACGCATATCAAACTCGTACAACCTGATCATTTATAATACTGGGAACATTAAGTATGACATATTTTGAGGTTACATTCCTTAAGATAATTTGATTTATAAAATAAGAAATTCTTTGATTGTGCATCGAATACACGAGAAATCTTGCACCGATTATTTTTGAACCTAAAAAGAGAAATCTTGCACCATTTATTGATACTTTATATTACTTAAGATTTATATGATTATCCTATGCTTATCTTCTTTAAAAAAATACTTTTTTTAACATTATGTGTATATTTAATTGTGTGTGATATCACAGATTTTGAATTAGTTCTCCCGTTACTGCTTCTGAAAGACTTCCAGTAGCGTGAGCTTGTATTTGGTGGTTGTAGGGATGACCTATGTGTTCATGCCTTTTAAAGCTTTCGGAATTTACGGCTCGTAGCATTGAAAATATTTAGTCAACGTCTATTTTGACGTGAGAAATGAAAGGTAGTTTGATCATTCTTACGACGTCCACGGAACTTGCTTTTACTGTAGTTAACACATAGCTAAAATATATTGAGTATTGTAGTAGTTTATTAATAGTGTTATGATCTGGCATGCGCAGTCTAATTGTGCAAGTATCTTTATGATATACAGACATTTTTTCAAGTACAAAGTCTTCTTGAATATATTCAATTTATCGATACTCTTTGATATTAAATAAAACTTCAAATATAACTCATATTACATATCTATATGTGTCATCCATTAAATTTCTCAAAAATTTTAAATTGGAGCAATGTTAAAACTGTCATATTGTTACGGTTAAATTACCTATGTATGGTTCTTAAAATGAACAACGAATGACACCGATTTTATTTAACACATAATTAAATATATCGGCTGGATGCAAATCAGCATAGATTTGATATGACAGTTAATTGTTCTCAGAGAATTATTTTCAGGAATCTTCAGCACAGAAAGTTCAAAACCTGAACATGTTTGGAATCTAAATTTTCGATGTTTTGTAGTAATCAAAATAATTAATTGATGTAAAAAGACCACAAAATTAGTCCAGTTTAAAACATCGAACAAATATAAGTAAATGTTTATTTTAATGGCAAGAAATATACTCATAAATTTATGATGGGCTAATACATTTGTTCTTTATAGTTTTTAATGCTTGGTAGAATGTATCCAAGAAATTGTGATTCTATTTTATTCAAGAATTACCTTCGTTAATATGTTTTAAAATTTGATTCACATTTTGACCCATTGCTGTATGTAGATCAGGATCCATCTCAAAATTGGTGTCCATCCTATAGGCCTTTTTGTATTTTTCAAAAAGGTCCTTTATTTTGGATTCATATTCCAACTCATTGCATTCTAAATTCATCATTTCATTAATTTAATTACATTTTTGTGCTGTTTATCTGAGGTTTCTTTCTGTTTCGGCTGTTTTTCTGAGTATAAACCGTTAGATATACTTTCAAAGATAACACCTTCTGATTTGTTTCTGGGACAAGGGAAGTTAGTCAAGCTAATGTCTCCAGATTTATTTTCCCAGTGTGATATTCCGGAAGTTATTTAAGGAGAAACATCACTGCCATATGCTATTTTACTTGCTCCAGCTGTTATTATAATCTCTAACATGTTTTTCCATGCATATTTCTTCTGTATCTTAGTGTTTTGCAGTGATCTTTAACATTATGGATTACATTGCCTCGGCAAGAATATTTTTGGGCACAAGGAATACAGTAGTAGGCATGCACATCCGATTCAACCTGTGTTATAGGGAATATTTTCCCCCATTTCTCGTGGTAGATGCAATGATAATAAATATTTTGCTTCATATATATTGCTTCGTAATACGAATTTTTGCGATAATAAACGATAATATTAAGTACATTTTTTTGCTAGTATGTACAATTAAATTCTTAAGGCATCTTTTAGTAGCAAAAAATCGGTATTATAATCCTCTTTGCAGTTGTTGGTGCGCGTGCTTGCATTTTAATGGTTTTTTTATATAATTATCTAGATAATATAATTAATAATGTGCTAAACAATTTTAACACTGATCAAATGACGATGTCATAAATCTGCTACACCCACAATATTAACGTTTGTCCATAAATTTTTATTATACGATGGGAAATTTTACCCCTTTTATATAAAAATAAGTTCTGGTAAATATGTCGACTAACTGTTTCAAATAGTGCTCTTCATTCAAAAAACGACAACCCGTTTACAACTTTTCTCCGTCAAATACCGGGTTACGCATTCAAAAATAGATTTTTTGCAATTATAAATAGATTCTTTCAAATACAATTTAGAAATCTTTGAAATTTATATATACAGTGTTTTTATTCATTATCACACAGATTATATTTCATTTCGCACATCAGTCAAATTCAGTTTTATAATGTTCACAGTAGTTTCATGTTCCAAATGTCGACTTTTTAGAGAAATGTTAATTCTTTTTCTAACAAATCTTGGTACATCATGTAAACTTTTTGACAAAATCCACATATCTTTGCGGCTAAACATCATTGGCACACAAAAACACGCCCGCGTGATGTCTAAACACCGATTTTAGGTATTTGCATTTATTTCGTGATGCTCTTGGGTATATTTTTGAAAACAGTAGTTCAGCTGTTAAAATTATGATACGCCCAGAACTGTCGATACCTTCTACAAAAAACAGATACATTTTTGATAAAAAATCATTCTTAAACTGGTATAAAAGAATACCCCTCAATACTGTTGTCAAAAATGATTACAGGTCATTGTCCCGAATCGCCATTATCACGATAAAAATATTTCGTTTTTAGGATGATTTGATGGCGCTTTATTATGTATTTCAATATTAATCGGGTATTCTACTAAATATAATAGTTTTTTTTTAATTATAATATCCTGGACATGTTTTACATTATTTACGCTCTTCTTAATTAAATCCAATAAAGTAGGTTCCGGTTAAGTGCATATATTTTAAGCGCGTAATCCTCTTATGCGCACCCATTCATTTGGTCCTGACGGTCTGTGGTTTATGCATATTGAGTTATGATATCCTTAAGTTAGCCTGCCGCCACCGAAGCCTGTGCATAGCTAACTGACATAACCGCTGATATATTGATGAGTGTCAGTCAACGGAAGTTCGCAACTTACGTCGCCGTTAGCCATGAGCTTCTTGTACCATCCGACTCCAAATGGTCATTCTTTCCTACCCCTAATAACCTTTAAGTGTGGGAATAATACTCCTGAAATTATTTTTCGCAAAAAATAAAAAGGCTTAACCTAGAGACGCATCAAAATCACATGTGAAGTTTTTGTCGACTCAATTTAAGGGCAAATATTTAAAAATTATATATGCATTTGTGATAAAATTTAACCAGCAAAGAGCACGGGGAAAACTTTCCGTCACTTATGTCCTGACAGTTTTTCTGTCATGAAATATTATTGTCGTGACAATTATGTGCCATGACAATGGTTTTGTCGTGACAAAGACGTGATACCGTCAAAAATATACCAAATTATATCCAGGATAGATCGAAATACCCAATAACGTGATTAAGACCATGCGCAGGCGTATTTACATGGCCATATGATGTTTAGCCTTCAACAAAATATGGGTTTCGTCGAAATGTTTAAATGATGTTACTAGATTATTTACAAAAACGAATAGGTACTTCTGAGTTAAAATCAACATTTAGACCATCAAACTACTGTAAAAATATCAAAACTGAATTGTACTGATGTGATAAATGAAATGGAATCGGTAATGTACGCTAATGAATGAAAACCCTGTATTTATACATTTCAAAGCTTTCTAAATTGTATTTTAATAAATCGATTTATCAATGCAAAATATTTATTTATTAATGCAAACATATATTTTAAATGCAAAACATGGTACCCATCATTTTTCAATCAAAACTCTAAGTTTTAAGATAATCTTTTTTCCAAAATATATTCGATTCAAAGCAAAAAAGGTATATTTCTACATAAATTGTATGAATATTAAAATTGATAGGTGAAGCATGTAAAATTTCTACACTATAAAAATCACAATTGATATTCTAGTAATTATTTTAATATTGTTTAATGTCAACATTAAAATATAAACCTTCCCATAATTCACGAGGGCTGCATCTTATGTTTTTTTCTACCTTAATAATCTTCCACATCTGGTACATTTTTTGGTTGAAGTAATGAATACCCCCTTAAACGTTTGACGTTAAAGATTATCAGATGTTTATTATTCTTTTATTCTTAACCCAAAATAATCAAAGAATTATCTAGGTTTTCATTCATGTCAAGTATAGATTCTGCAATGCATTTTTAATGACCATAAATTTATAAAGGATTACCAAAGTTTTAATTTTCAATTTAATAACATCAATCGATGTATTTGTTTTCTTTAAAGGGACACACAAGATCGCTCTTAGATTTTCGAAATTTGTTGGCTCATTCAGAATTCAACCAAGACGTCATCCAACATGGGCACAATTATTTCTGCTTTTTCATAAAGTGCTATCGTGCAGATTTCTCTGCGAAATCACAGATTTTTGGGCAGTGATACGCATTTTCAGGCCCAAAGGTCTGATACGACATTCACCTGTGAGTAATCTTACCCTCATCTCTTCAGGTTTATTCAATCAAACTCATAAAAGAAGTAAAAATTAATATTTCTAAATCGAACATATAGACACTTTAATCATATTAATTGCTTTTGAATTGTTTATAACGAATATAAGAAGCTACAATAAATCATTTTATTTAATCCGGCCCACGTGTGATTAAGTTTAATTACTTTTAACTACATGTGGTAAAAAGACAATTTTTAGTTAGAAAGAAAAGGTGTATCATGTATGACAAATCTGATCCATAACACGCAAATGAATTATTAAAATTAATCATTTTGCAATTAACTAAATCACCAAACATAATGTAATCCGACGAATCGGACTCCATCGAAAGCATAATTTTTTGGTGGTTTAAAAAAATAATCTCATTGTTCAAGCAGTAGGTAAATATTCTAAATGATTTTTTTTTACCAAGTTTTCTGAAATTATTAGATTTTATGTGAATTTTAATGAAAAACCTTGTCAATAAACCAAACATTAAATAACAGCTTATTATTAAATTTATAAATTTTTTGCGACATTCGCTTTAAGGGTAAAAGCGATTTGTTAGTATTCATTCGTTTGTCCGTTTCCATTTCGGTTTTAGGATCTTATAATTACACTATTTTGAATTTGTAAAATGTCCTGTTCCAGTCTAATATATTCGCGAATGATTCAAAGGTAAATCGTTGTAGATGGATTATAAGTTTATGCGCTCCTGAAGCATTCGGTGATTATAGTGAATCCTTCAATACGTGTTTATTTTCAACGACGTCAAGATATTCTTTATTCTGTGGAGAACTATCATAAAAAATTTCGCTCATCCCGTTTTTGTTGAACACTACCAAAGACAATCTCACCACTTAGATAATTCTACCTGTAATGTTAATTTGTTCGAGTTTATCGATTGTCGATTTAAAACTTGAATCATGATCCCCCTAACCGGCATATCAATGATATGTTAACTTGTGCTAAATATCCTTCGTAAGTGCTTAGTGTAGTTAAGTATAGTGGTCTTTGATGTTCCCGAGATCATTTTTCTAAAGGTATGTTTTGTAGCACGAACCCAAAAATATGTCATCTCTAAAATATCATTTATTTGTTTGTTTATAATTGAAAAAGAAGCTCCTCTAGAAAAGTGACTCTTCTTTTCCGCAATGTTTTTGTAACACTTCCAAGTTTTTCTTATCAAAGTGATATTAAACTTCGGGAGGACATGTAAGAATTGTGTTGGAGATATCACCACCTCGGAAATAAGGTACTGAATGGCAGTATTATCATCGTCATAATATCATCAACGCTTTTTTTATTTGAAATATTTGATGACGTAAGGAACGATATGAAACGATTTGAAAAAATCTATTTTTAACTGGTTTCTCTATCAAACCGTAAACCAGATAATCGAAACCGTAAATATTTTTCAACAAAATTTTAACGCATAAACTTTTCTGTAGTCGTAAATATTGTTTAAATGGCTTATCAACTAACTACATTTCTGACTAGATTAAATCGTCTAATTTTTCGTGTTGCAGTCTACATATGACAAGTTAAATAGTAGAAACGTAGAGTTTATCTGTTCAAATCGCCAGCAAAATCTGGTTTTACAATCATTTACATTAACCATGNATGGCATTTTTTGATGGGAACACTCTACTGGCCACAACTTCAGAAGCATTCACTCAGATCTCACGGAGCGACTGCGAGGGTTGGATTAGCGAACCAATGCGTTTTTCGTCAAAAGCATTGCAACGGGAACATTTCAATTAATTTTATTTTTTTAAAAACTCGGCTTTTTTAATGAAATCCTCGACTTTTCTGGCTGAAAAATGATATGATAAAGCGTAAATGTCGAGTGTGGGCGAAAATCGGCCATTCGGAATGCAATATTAGGCTATTCCGATTAAAACATTTCGATTCATGCGCGAAAATCGGCCATTCAGAATGCAATATTAGGCCATTCGGAATGATAAATGGTGTAATAGATCGATAAAACCTGTATCATATTTTCGTAAGCTTTGCTCCAAAAATCTCAAGAATCAAAACCTCTGAATAATGTAGATTTTACAAATATATACTGATAGTTTAGCATAACTTTTTTATGTGCCTGTGATTTTAAAGGTGGAATTAATAAACCATGATGATGTGTTTTGTTAAAGCTTTTAAAATGCACTTTTATAGAAAGTTTGACAAATCGGCGATGATGAGAAAGATTATATAATTTTAAAATACTTTAAATGTATGAAATAGTGTTCAAAAATAGTATTGTCTTACAGTGGTTAAGATTATGGCTATATATTTAAAATATTAAAAGCATAACCTTTTGGCTGTAAAAACATAAATTCCCTGTACATGTTTGTTAAATTTATTTGAATTTAGGCATTGAACCTATCTGTCGTCATTGCAGATTCGTAAATTTTAACTGATCGCCTACAATGGATTGTCCAGAAAATTCTACGCCGTGTATTGTCCGGCTTGAATTTTCAATAGTTATATAAAGAAATAGAAAGTTTCTTCGACAAGATCATTTTTGGGTAGAATTTTTTATGGTTAATCAAAAATGTTATTCAACTATAAAATGTGTTATTTATTTGTTATTGATATAATTATTTCCTGAGATACCGATAAATCTCTTTTGATTGGAGTTCGGCTAACAATAGATATATTTCCCATTTTATTCACATTGTTGGATATGTTGGAAGTAGTTAAGGCGAACTCTAATTGTGTTCGTATTTCCAGGCAGTGATCCTATGTATGATATGACTTGATTGATGATCATTTGTGGTTTCATTTTTAGATGTACGCGTATTTTCGAATGTAGACATTTAACAGGGGTAGGCCGGATTCGCAAAATAATTCAAGCATTACAAGATGTATATCCTGTGCAGTTACAATTAATCTGAGTGTCAACTGTAGCATTATTGTCAAAATTAATTGGTATACCACCGTTGACATTATAACGGCATGCTTGAATAATGTAATAATGGATTTTCAAATTGATCGTTTGAATTTTTCTCGGCATTTAATCATTGAAAGAACTTGGATCCGCGACTAAGACCTCACATTGTTGAGGAATCTGTTTTTGCGTCGTTATATTTGTATTTATTTGATATTAATCATTAAGTTGAGTAACACCATGTTAAAGCCCACTTACCATTCGTAAGCTTATATCAAGATTGCGATGACCTGAGTTATTATTAGATACATGTCCTTGGATATGGCTTATTATTCATTATGGTGCTACCAAACTTCCCATATATGCTCCATTCTTAGTTTCATCCTAACTAAATTACTTTGTTTTATCTTGATTAAAGTACATGGCCTGTCCCATTTACCAAAATAATACATGTTTTGCAGTGTAGAATTAAGGCCAGACGACCTATTAATAGGTATATTAACACCTGTAGTTGTACTATAGCAGGATTTTATAGCTTCTACGTTCCATCTTTTGTAGTATTCACAATCTTGAGCATTTTGTTCGATGCACATTTTTTGACAACCCAGGTTTTGATAAACATTCCCTACTTCACCCAGAATCGTTTTAGGATATGGTTTATCTCTTGAACAATAATTATTATCTATATCCTCTCCATCATTTTTCAGATCTATCTAAATTATACTGCTCCAAAAGAGACAATATATTTCTGCTTGAAGATATGAATTTTTGATTATGTATTACTGACTTCTCGAGTCTCATTTATTTATTCAACGTATTCCTCGAATGTTTTATTTTTGCAGTTTTCAGGTTTAAATGTAATATAGTTATAACTAATATATGGGGAATCACATGGCAATAAATTATTTAAGATACATTCCACAACTAATATTTCAATAACCAAAAAACCACCCAGAACAACTCAACCACCCAAAGGTTTTATTCCTCCTAAACACATTACGTTCCATAATATCCTCAATGCAATCACAACTTTGTCTTATATTTGGACAAAAAAATATATCTCCAAGTTGGGTTTTGTATCAAAATATTCTTGTTATATGATAAATTGTATCTCCATTTGTCAAATATTAATTTATATACTATTTAAAAACTCAACGAGTGCGCGCATTTAACAAACGTATCAAAAAGGAAACGTAATTTTGTGCTTTTTTCAGTGTAATATTCTGAATAATACTTGTTGCCAGATTTGTTTATGTTTGATTCATTTGCTAAAATTTACATGTAATTTGATACCAAATATTATTTGTTCTATAAAAATTGAACACAATCTTTTACATTTTAGGGGCCTCCAATCATGTTTTGTTTTTGCAAACATAAAAAAAAACAATTTTATGAATTTAAAACAAGGTTACAAATTTGACGCATGATAATTAAATTAAAAATATTTATATTTCTCTTAAGAATCGTTTTCATCTAATATTATTCATCCAAAATAGGGTTATTTCCTAAAATTTGAGAAATATAAATGGTACATTTATAACTAGTCAAATTTATATTTTTATACATTCGATTTTTTATGACAATTATTTGAACATTTGCAACATTGGTTCATTTTCTCACGATTTGGATAAAAAATAAAAAATTCACATAAAATTACAATCACGGCAAAAGTTATCACAATTTTGATACATGAAGACACCAATTGAGTTTTTATTTGACGTAGAAACCTTAAATAATAACAATAAATCAAATGAAAGATATAATACATCTCAAATTGCTGACGGACGAAATCGATCATAAAGGTTTCGTTGGGTCATTTATAGTTTTGTGATCTAGTTAATAATATTCGCAATCAAATTAATAAACCATGCAATCAACTCAATAATGGCTATTAATTTTAAAAATTTATTACATAGTGAGTATTAAATTTTTTTAATCAGCTTTCTGTTTTTATAGTCCATTTCAAAAATTATATAAAAAATTGTGTAAGAAAAACCGAACATTAAATTAATCGTCATAAAGCGATTAATTTCGTGGTAAACCGATTCACATATGGGAATAAGTTAAAAACAGATTACATTTGTAAGCGTGAATATGTATAAAAATATTTCACAATCTTCCAAAGTTCACAAGAGCAAAAGGTTTACACAATAAATCCGAAAATGAACTGTGGGAAACAAAAGAGAAGTTTTTTACGGTTTATAAAAGCCTTATAGCTTGCAAGAAATCAGCGGAACACCAACAGTCTTTTTAGACATGCCTGAAAATGATGCTTATTTTTCAAAGAGAACACATGATGATAATGATTCAAAATTAAAAATCGAATAAAACGTTGGTTTTCATCTATTTTTTATATTTAACACAGTTAAATAATATCGTGATTGATTATCACACTTTAATTCCATATGTAGTAAAAAAATCATACCGTAAAAAGTTTTTTACAGAATCTGATATTGAGAAAATAAAAATAAGCTTTTTAATTTCAAACATGGCTATTTAAAGTTTTATTTCCACGTTTATGCAAGATATTTTTAATTTCGGGAAACTTTTATAATATTGATATAAAGGATTTTTATGTAGATTTAAAAAACATCTAAATCAGATTATATATCGATAGATTTTATATATTACTAGTGAAAATATAACGTTGTCGACTTGGCAGAAACGTTACGAGAAAATCAGAGATATAAACACAAGAGACTATCATTTCTTTAAGAATGTGTAAATTTAGCAGTAGATCAAATTTTGTGTAAATAGATTTTTCTTAATCTGAAAACAAAAATATAACCAATGCAAGGTACAGTAATTTTCTAAAAATTAAATAAATTAAAATGTCAATTTAAAAAATGTCTTCGAATAGATTTTGAATGTAGACGGCGATCTTTACATTTCTTAGAATTTGTGAAAAAATGCGGTTATTTTTCCTTAAGTTATTAAATCTCAAAGAAACGACGTTGACTTTGTAAAATTAAAAAAATATAATTGTTTTTAAGTTTTGTGTTGTCTACATCTGTACCTTAAATTTGAGACTATATCTGATTTCAGAAATTAACCCAAATTTAATGTGTAATACTTTCAATCTCTGAGCTGATTAATAAAATAGCTCTGTGACATTTTTTGAGACCAAGGATTTTAGTGTCATTCCATTAAAGTTAGGTATACGAGATGGAATAATTTTGGCCGAGAATATAATACCATTTCTTCTACCTATTTATCTCTGAGAACTCGATAGAAAATATTTTAAATCAAATGAATGCAAATTTTTGTCGTCTAACCAAGAAAATGAAACGTCTTTTGGCACACAAATACATACACTAAATAAATGATTACACAAAAATATTGAGTAATCGTGTAGAGTAGTAAAAAATCCTACATTCAAAGGTGTAAATTGGCATTAACACAACAGATTTAAGCCTGAATAGAAGAAAATCGACGTCGTTATCCCTTCAATTGGATTCATAAATGAAATAAAACTGATTTCCTGCCAAAATTGGACGAAAATTGGAAAACGATGTTAATCGAAGCGTTTCTTTCCAATTAGGGCTGATGAATACAACCTGATTTCTAAATTTCAGTGTTTTTGTGTCGCATTTCATTTAAAAAAATAGTCATAATAGTTGGAACGCCTAATCTTCCAGTTTTCCAGATATTTAAATACTTTCCCATCCTGAGATTAAAATTGTTTTAGTTAAACAAGTTTTAGATTTTTTAAAATTACATTTGTAGATTTCCAGAATATCAATGCCATCGAATTTAATCGTGACGAACATTGTCGAGAAACATGATTTTTGGTTAATAATTTAAAATATTTTATGAAAAACATTGTATGTAAAATATCATTTCTGTTCACAATGCGATGCCGTTGAGGTCTATTCATCACTTCATGATTCATGGCGGCAAGAGGTTTTATAATAATTATGTAAAAGCGACTTAGATATACTAAAAATAGTACTGATTCAAATATATTCACGTTAAACATTCAAATACACGTCCATATGAAAGCATCATATATACTGGTTGGATTTTCGGAGAAAGAATTTCGTTATCGCCACTCGAAAGACATCCGTAATGCTAGATTAGATTGCGAGCATTAACCCGTTTGTTTCCCTCCTATCAATTTAAATATAATCAAATGGTGTTGTTCGATAAATCTCCGACTAAATGTTCAAAAATTTGAGAAATATCAATATATTGATTTAATAGTATATGATCCTAAAATTCTTTATTTTGATTTTTTACACCTTTATTCATATTAAACTAAAAAAATATCTACGATTTAATTACCGAGTGTGCACATTTTTGGAAATAATACCATTTGTATCTGTAAAACGATCATAAATGTTTGAGTGAATCTTTTGACTCGTTATCTAGTTCGAATTTTGTTTACACGTAGACCACGCAATCATGTCATAATCATTGATATATACTAATGTTATAAATTATGACGATATGAATTATATCACCATCAATGTGATAAGAATTTTGTTTTTTGGATTATGTATCACATTTTTTAAAAATGTTTTCGATAAAACCAGAAAAATATTTGTTAGTAAATATTAGATTTTGGCAGTTGTGTTCTCCAATTGTTAAAATCTAGAAGATTAAACCATTTTTCCGTTCAGAATGGCCGACTTTCCGCTGTGGAAAATTCAACGTATCTCAAGTTGAATTTGTAAGTAAATTGATATTTATTTAGATTCTACCTTTTGTGGTTATGAGAATGTTTATTCAGATTCAAGGATGGAACAAGCGCTGAAGTGTACTGAGATTTGATTTGAACAAAAGTCAGAAAATCATTCTAACATTTACTATTTAAATAAATTCAATGTCAGAACACTTGAATGTCGCCGTCTGAAAATCGGCCATTTTGGACGGATAATGGTGTAGTTGATCGGTTTTCTCCTCTATATAATTAAAATGCAGCCTTAGCATCAAAAAACCAAATATTTTTGTATTCTTATTATTGAATCTGATTAAAAATGTAAATTAGCTCGCACATATAGTGATTTATTGTCATTAATCTATGATATATTAGATATCCTGTGTAGCATAACAGTGCTGAGTGGTCGAGCTAGTAACCGCTGGGTGGTGAGTTCGACTTCAGTGGGCTCACCTTTTACGTTTACATTAAAGATAATAAAATTCATGAAACAAAATTACCCAGATCGATATGCAAAACAAATTACCCCACGTTATTCTAAAATTTCTGAGCTTGAAAGTCGGTCGTGCAGTGAAGTGTAGCCCTGGCTTGTACAGAAATTTTAAAATCGGAATATGACCAAGTTTGAATGTAAATTTCCTAGTTTTTGATCTGTCCATCGCACATAACAGAGAAAAATATTCGTTTTTTTCATCAAGCGACCAGGATACCGCACTGGTCTATATTGAAAAAATGTAGGCTTATATCCCTTTTATTATTATATGATTGACGCATCATCTAGAATAATTTAAAAATATTAATATAATTTTTTAGAGACAAAAACAGATAATCTGTAAAGGGTAAAATTAAGGAAAACACTTCGAACGTACTCATATATGCCGTTATACGAGGTAATGAAATAGATATTGCTAAATTATTTAATGACATTCTTTTCGCATTCGTGTGTAAAAATATCGGATAATTTCGTATAGACGACAATATCCATTTTTGTTCCAACTTTAACTTGTGTCATCATGAAGGTTTGAACCGTCATGAGACCATATGTGTATTTGACGAGGTAAGAATGCTTAAATAATGATACTTATAACCGTCGAATTCAGATAGCATTCAACCACAGATTTTGCTAAATTAACCACAGGAATCATATTTAACTGCCTAAAATCAGTGCCTATTATTATAATCGTTGCAACCAGTCTTTTTGTGATGTCTGTAATGATGAAGTTGAATAAACTCTATATTGGTAGAGTAAATTGATCCCTGATCTTGATAAAAATTTGTATCATTTATTATATCAACAACGGCCCGTTCTTGGTGATTAATAACAGAATCAAAGAATGTGATATGAATAGATACATCCTGTGTAAATCCGTTATTACCTTTCCATTATTATCGTATACTATTTTGGGACTGAATTCCATTATTTTGTAGAATTTGGAGCATGGCATTCTCCAACAACCGAGCGATAGATTCATTATCAAATTTAAATTTTGATGAGAAGTGTCAAAAACTTCCAGTCTCACAAGGACAGACGGATGTGTTTCTAGCTGATTCGGTACACGCACGTGGTATTTTATGACCATTTTTCGATGCATAAACTTTTGAATATACAAATTACAGTAACATAGACACAACGAGTATGTGGATGAATATTTGTTTCTGTTACTAATGGTCGTAAAATTCTGTTATTTTTCGGTCTGAAGATTAACTATGGTCAACAAAATTACAATATCGTTATTCGGTTTAAAATGAACTAATAGAGAAGCAACAAAAAATATATCAGTTATTTGTTGAATCGATTTTGATGTATCACTTGAAACTATAAAATGAAATTGAGTCAACAAAGGGAAGCCTCGGTAAACACTCAAATCGATTTTGAATTCCTAAGTCCATATAAATGAGGTACGATATCATGCCTTGAATATTTGCTATTTGATATAATAAAAGAATAAAACGTTGTGCAATTTGTGATTTGTAGATCATACTCAGCTTTATAAGTATCAACCACTGTATTCCACATTTTTGAGCGAACCATCAATGAGACATTCATATACAGACGTTTAGGCAACTGGGATATGGTTTTGTTGAATCTAAATGATACAATTGACAGGCTATAAAAATTTAACTAAATATATGAATGATTTCTTACTATTTGATAACAAGTAAATTTATTAACTGTCGGTATAGATTCCAGAGATTGTATAAGCTGATAATTAACGATTATTTGCGAAGTAAATAAATAAATCAGGTTCATATTGGGTAGTCAACTCAATCACCTTCTTTAAATTCCTAAAATATCAATAATGAATTGCGAATGTCCTCACACAATAAACGTATTAATTCAAAAATCAATTATTAAATAACTAAATTATAGAGAATCGATTGAATGATGATTTTCTTCTTTCTAATAAATTATTATTGTGTTTATACTTTAAAATCGATATATTTTATAATTATTAATGTTCGTTATGAGTCGATAATCCTCGCTTTTGAACATGTTTGGCTTATAATCTGCGGGTATTTCAAAAAATGATATAGTGTAGATCATAATCGTGGATAAAAATGTTAAATCGTCATAAGTCAGGTTATGATCATTATTTTACATATTTTGTAAACCCATGCTATGTCCTCTTACACCTTGTAGGGCTAGAATACAAACAAACTACCGGCCTTCATCGTTATAAACGTAATTTTATTTTCAGACTAGTGAGATGCAAACAATGGAGATCTACGTCTGCTGAAAAGCATCAGAATCGATGACAGAGAGTATGACTATATTTCGTCCGTCATCAGTATTTGTTAAATACTCGATATATTTAAATATGCTCAATATTTATTAATGAGGAGGGGGCGGGTATGAATTAGATGATACCATTAATTTGTCAATAAATGAATCATATAAAGAAATCAGTAGTATTAATTATTATGAAATTAAAGTTACTCCCAGCAATTTTGACATGACAAAGAAAAAGAACATTATAAAATTGAATGAAAGTATCTTAGAAAATTTGTTTTAATAAGATTGAAACGTGTTTTTTTTAAAAATAAATTGGATTTCTGACACGATTAATTTGACAAGAAACAATGCCTGATAATTAAAATTATAATTTTGAGAGCCAATAAAACCGACAACAGATGATTTATTAATATCCTGAGGATGATGCAAATTTTTAATGATATTGATGAGCTTCAAAACAGTTAAGAAAAAAAAAGTTCTTCATTTAACGATTGGATACATTCTTCTAACAATTCAAATATGGTTTGTTTCGAGCCTTTATAGACATTGTAAATGAGTGAAATATAAAATACAGATGAGGAATACAATAAATTCGTTTTATATCACTCAAAAACGCATTCCAAATTTTGATGATAAAACATTTATTGTATATAAACAGTTAAAACTATCTACCAAAAAAATAATTTTTATATAAGAAAAATTATATTACAGTGTATTGCATTTCTATATTCCCCTCCTTGCAATTCTATATTCCCCTCCTTACAATTCTATATTCCCCTCCTTACAATTCTATATTCCCATCCTTGCAATTCTATATTCCCATCCTTGCATTTCTATATTCCCATCCTTGCATTTCTATATTCCAAACATTGAAGTTATATATCAACACTATCGGGGTTTGCGACTATAAGCGGCATTTTTTTAATAAATTTTTGAACATAAAAAATAACTGTATTGACGAAAACGAAAAAGTTTTAAGTTCGGCGTGCATGTAAAACGTAAAAAATAGTCCCCATTACCTGTTTTTTCTATCGAAAGAAAGCGAGCTGTATA
>JWZT01002267.1:376201-391260 GCA_000827895.1 Thelohanellus kitauei
AATACTTTTATAATCTGGTTTGTTATGAGAATTTTATTAATATAATTTATATAGTAAAACTTGCACGAAATCATTTTAAGATCGGATACTCAGAAGTTTACGAATATATTTTTAAATAATTAACGACCTCGTTCATAAACATTTTATCTTACATATTGTACTTTTATCTATACAAATGGTCTTTGCCAACTCAAAAATCAATTTCTCTAATATGCAATATAGAAAATGTCAAGTGTGTCCATTCCTCCAACAGGCCTATTGTACTCAGGAAATCTGAATCAAAGAAAGGCACGGGGTTGAAAAACAGGTGATATCCTAATGATATGTATTTTTATCAATTAAATCCAATATCACCCGATCAAATGATGTTGTATTATAAAGGGTCTTCATGCATATATCGAATAAATAAATGAAATTGGGAATTCTTCTCATGTACTTCAACAACGTTTAAATATAAGTAACATCTAACAGCGAAAATCTCAAATATGAAAATTAAATTTCATTGAAAGTAATTGGTTATTATCGCTCATCATATACCCAGAATGAATTTTTAAACTGATATATCGTTTATAATAAAGCCTATGTGTTACAAAATATATCGCCGCTACGTTTGTTTAAATCAAAATATCACGATTAATGTTGCCTATTATCCTTTTTTACTGTATACATTGTATTGACGACTTATATTTCATTAATATTTGACATATCAAGTGAAATTATTTTTGTTGTATTCACGGTTTTCGGTTCGATTTCATCCGTCTTCTGTTCAATTTTGTCGTTTTGACAAACAGCCTTAAAAAAAAAAACTAAAACTCATTTTAGGTTAAAGAAAATGGGTTTAAGTCATAGTTTAATTGTTCAAGCATCGACGAATAAATGTCTTCATGTTTATGTATCAACTGTGTCATTTAAAAATATTTCTCAAAGAAATTGTGAAATCCTCATCGAGAAGATCACCGATATATTTTTTATACTTTGAGTTGCTTTTATTTGTTTATTTCAACACTCGTTTTTTCTTGACACTTCCATCTTTTCGAAACGTGTTAAGAATATTAGATATAGCCTATCAATGTAAATTCTCATAATTAGAAATTGTTACCATCGAGCTTGCATCTTTACGAGCCTCAATAATTCTTGTTGTAATACCTTCATCAAATTTATTTCATGTCCTCTGAATTAAACTGGATTGTTGTTTTTGATATCTTAATAATCTCAAATTCGTTATTTAATTGAAATTGTAAATGTTTGATATGAATGATATTGTCTATTTTCAAAACCAAAAAATTAAGCTGAAAATGAATGAAATTGAACCGATAGCCATATAAGTGCATAAATAGTATTAAAATAGCATCAGTTGTTTATTATTTTAAAATAATTTTGGCATTATACTTTAATTTATACACTTTTTTAATTTAAGTTCCATCGAATACACCATGTTATGAATTTTGGATTTCCATGGCATACGCATGAATCTTTTTTTCTAACATTTTTATCTTCCCAATGTTAATTAAGTATTCATATATTAACATCAAGAATGTATCAAATGTCAAAAAATATCAGAATCATTCTCATTTTGTGAAACTTTATAGTCTATGCGTCTTTCATGAGAATATTTACGATAAAAATATCTACTGAAATTAGTTTTGATGTAATGTATTTTAATACGTTTTAGGACTAATAGAACATTATGCATTTAAAACTGTTCAAAAATATTGTTTTTTATTTTCAGTATTCACAGATCAACACAAAAACCAGTTAGAATTTTAAACTACGAAATGGAGTATGTGAACAATCAAATAGGGATATAAACTGATATTTCTGAAACGAATGGCGACAATTGCATAATTGCAATAATTTTTGGTAAGAATGACATTAAAATTTAAAAAAATCGAATAAATATTATATGAAATTATATTTCATACAGTTCATTTAAAATCTGTTTAAAGCTACATTTAAGACAAGAATTTAAATTCTTTGTTAGTTGCCAAACAGGGATATTTTAAATTAAAAATTCATATATCACAATTTGAAGATAAAAACCGCCACGATTTCGTTTAATTCAGGATGAGATATTTGTTTGTCTCAAATACCAAATGATTGTTTTTTTTGTATATTCCACAATAAATAGGTTTTGTTTACTCAATAATATTTTTTATATATATATTACTAACCATAGATGATACGATTGCCTGCATGTTTCATTTTCATGCTAATTGATGAGAATGAACGTTTTATATTAATTAAGTTTTGTATAGTTGATTACCTCTGTCACATAATTTTGTAGCATGTGTATCTAATAAATTTCAAACATCCAACCCCAAAAATACCCAATGGAAATATAAGAAATATAACTACATTGAGTTTTTTTACATGCCGTGTGTTAAAACTTATTTTCATAACATTAATGGTATATTTTTGATTAGTGCAGTATAATTTGTTAAAATCATGAGTATGTTGTAGATGATGGTTAACTCGGTCCGACATAATAGAAAATGTCGGTATTTTAGATAATAATTTGTAAAATTAAGCCTTGAATTAGAAAGCCAAATTGTTTGTATTTGAACTAAAATTGATGAGAAATACGGTCCTCAAAAAATTATATTTTCAAACATCTCATTTAATGGATTATCAATAGGTTTTAATGATATTCAAAAAATTCCTGATGCTATTTCTTACGACTTTAATATTTAGATTCGGTCTGACTTTAAAGATTATCAGATGCATTTCTTATTTGAAATACCTACTCTGTTACGAGCCTATACGTTCTTATATTAGTATTATTCAAGAAATTCGATTCAAACTTTTTAAGTGGGCTGATATTGAATTAAGTCTGGTTATAGATGTAATAACTTTTATATTCTAGATATATAGTTTCAAAAATCATATTCATTGTGGCATGACCGAGTGAGTTAGAAATATTTCGTAGGGGCGTCGGTGGCATTTGGTAGTATATAGTAGCCTAAATAATCGTATTGTTCATTCTAATGTTGGCCCTGGTTATGAATTCATTCCACGGTTATCTAAGATGTTTAACCACTGAAACATTAAGTATTTTCTTTGTATCACAGAGATCTCAAAATGTTGCACATAACCTCACCGCTATTTTTAGGTGGCACAGGTGATTCCAAGTGCAGCATTTTACGCACGGCCTTAAAAATACACGAAAGTTTGTGATCACATTCCATTTAAAAGAGTTAGTATTTATCAGATTTTACATATTGTATAGGCAATCTGTTTAACATATACCTGCCATATATTGATTGATTATGAGCAGAATAATTGATGTGTTTCCGAATTTTTTTGTTCCACCAATCATTACGAATGCGAACGATATATTTATTAAATATTCTGTTATTATTCATAAAAATACTGTTGTGATTGAATTTCGATTATATTAACCGAGAAAAGTTTTAACACATGAAAAATATCAATAGTATAACTAGCCTAACTCTGAAATGTGAGATTAAATGTAGATATATTATGACTTCCTTTTTTTAATATTTAACTCATTTTATTGAACTCATCTGGTTATACTGATGGCGAAGAGAGCCCATTAGTACTTGCCCGAGTACACATATTGAAAATTTAATGAATATGGTACTATTTGGTAATATTATGGTTCAGGTAAAATCAAGTAACAATTTAATATATTTTTGTCTTGTTTATATTTCAAATAGTAGTTTATCTTAAAATGTGACTTTTTGTGTTGACATTTTCACTTTTGAATATTTTTAAACTAAATTCTGTCTTTTGCACCTTCTCTCTTGAAAACGTTTCACTGTTCATTTTTCGTTTTTGATATTCGTTTTTATGTAGATTTAAAGAAAATGACAGTTTAAAAAATGGCATATTGGACTTAAAATACACTTTATTTTTGTATAACAGTGCTCCTCTTCTAATACATATGTCAATTTAGATTTATATCAATCCTATCAGGTCATACATTTTTCATATGCTTATTTGGATTCCTCGACATTTATTTGTTTAAAGGCCCAATAACATACCGAATCCTAACACATGCGAAATGTTTCTTGGCTCTTAAAAATCTCTACCTACTCGTTAAAAATAGGTCCTATTCTTGAAATTGATCGCTTTTTGACAGACCCAACATTATCAGTTCAATTTATAAAATGGTGTCAACTATGATATGATATCATGGCATATATCAGTATAATTCTATACCAGGTGTATTATAGCATTATTTGTTTATTTTTCTCAATTGTAAAGAATATTTTTCTCATTCTTAAGATAATAAATTTGCTAATAATACACGATTTTGTTTGAAATTGTATAACTTGGTTTATGATGGCCGAACATTTTAATGTAACAATGATCGTCATCTGTGCTATTCATACAATATGAATTATCAATCAATTATATTTTTTTGTAAGGAGTAAAATTACAAATATAGATAGTATTTAATGCCTAAACGAGACTATAAGCCAGAAAAAAGTATTATGGTAGTATCTGACCATTGTGAAAATTTTTTGTGGTCAAAAAATGATAAATTTAAACATGTTTTACTACATCTATCGATAGATTAATGAGATTGAAATATATATCTCTGTGAAGAATTGTCAGAGATAATAATGATTGATTTGATTTGAAGTTTATTTTTGCTTAAATCAGTATAATTTTACCAACGATAAAAAATGAAAATATTGATGAAGGTAGAAATGATTAGTTGCAGTCCACTTAATCAATTACCTATGTTAATGTATACTGTGATTGTACATATTAATACCTCAATCTCATGGGCAAAATTCGAGTGGTTTAACTGTTTTATAATATTAGCAACGCACTTTATTAAACTAAGAAAATAGTCGTAAATTACTTGTATTAGACTGCCGAAAACTATTATAACGTAACCTTCACTTTGGATTCAAATTATAATTCTATTTTACGCAATAAATTTATTATATTGTACACACACGCGCATGCCGCAATTATCTATATATAATATCAATGTAATATGATCTTTCATTACACGCTCGTATCCACAATTATCAAATGAATCAGAAACCTTGGATAGAATAAAATTTTCGACATCGAAAATGAACAAATATGTATAAATAAATTATTCGTTGAGAGTTTTTTACGTGTGGATATTAAAAGATCCCGAATTATTATAAAACAAATAAAGATCATAATATTAAAATGTTGGAGGGGGTAAGATTCGCACTAGAGGAAAAATATAACGTTTTTCACCGTATGATATCGTAAGGAGTACAGTAATGTAAAATAATATGATTATCATGCTCACTATCTTACATATAATAGAATAGTGTCACTCACTCATTCATTCACTCACTCACTCGGTAACGCTTTTTAATCATAATCCTGATCATGCGCTCTGTCCACAATCACGCTATCTACTTTTATCATTTTTAGCATTGTAATTGTTGTTTTTCTCAATCTGTTTGTTTGCGTCCTGTTAAATAATCATCAAAAAGCGGTTCCATCACCTTTCTATGTTGTTTTTGAGGGTCTGTACTAATCCATGTTGAGGATATTTTATTTGAGTGCCGTCAAGATGTCATCGATTTCATTTTTAAATGCTTTACAAATAACGATTGATATTAAAAGATGGGGGGATATCCATTTTTCGGATAGGTCTATTTGAATCTACTACGTTTCGTCTCAATACGT
Organism: Thelohanellus kitauei; assembly: GCA_000827895.1. Classification (NCBI taxonomy): domain Eukaryota; kingdom Metazoa; phylum Cnidaria; class Myxozoa; order Bivalvulida; family Myxobolidae; genus Thelohanellus; species Thelohanellus kitauei. The sequence continues at coordinate 381,851 of JWZT01002267.1, forward strand.
TTCGTCTCATTACGATTCGTCTCAAAGGTTTCGTCTCAATTACGATTCGTCTCAACTACGATTCGTCTCACTACTGTTCGTCTCAATTACGATTCGTCTCACTACTGTTCGTCTCAATTTAAAAACGTCGGGTACTCAAATAATAGAAAAAAAACTGAAAAATTTTCGATGAATTTCCCGCTGAAATTCGAAAAAATATAGTATTAATCATTTTAAAAATATGCCCACAATTTTTTCCCAGTTTTATGATTATTGTTTCAAATAAATTGTCATGCATATTGATAGGTGTGACTTTTAAAATTATATAATAACTTATAATGGCTAAAATTTAAGTACCGGAAATTTTAATACTGAACATACAGGGTATTCATTTACTATCGAGCATCCCTAGCCTTCATCAGTGCGCACATGAAAACGACATACATGATTTACAGCTAAACATGAGTCTACCCATAATTTATTAATTTCCAATTTTATTAAGTGGGAAAATACGTAAATAAGGTCCCCATCCTCATAATGCAAAAACGCAGAAATTTTTTAAAAAATTATTAAGACCGGTTAAAATCAAGCAAGTTTCTTGACCGTCAAAAGAGATCTTCGAACAAAATTTTTCCTTACACGCATTGCAGAATTTGTTTTCGCATAAATATCATGAGTGGATTGAAACTGTATGGTGAGCGCTTTTTAGTAATGCTCTCAAATCATTAGAAAATTTATTGATAAGTGTAAACAATGGAAATGTAAATTATTTAATATTAAATACATTCTATTTTTTTGCATATGAGGATGGGGACCGTATTTACTCATTTTCCCACTTAATAAAAACATAAATTACTAAAAAATGGGTAAACTCTTATTTAGCTGTATATCACGTATGTCGCTTTCAGGTGCCCTTAATTAATGTTCGGGTGCGCACTCTTGAAGGCTAGGGATACTCGATAGTAAATGCATCATTCTCGAAAGTAAATGAAAACCCTGTATTAGTATTTTTTTGTCTTGTCTTAAGTTTTATTATGTTGCTGGCCAATAGAAGTTATTTTCAGAAATATAAGTATATATATATAGCCAAAATCAATTTATTTAAAATTGATATTAAATAAACATGAAAATAACATATGGTTTGTTTAATGATTAAATTATTTGTAAACCTTTGTACTATTTTATTTATGTTATAACTAAAGTAAAGTCAATACAGTAATTCCTGTCGTATTTTGATCAATTCGTAAAAAATATATGAACAAAATGTTAATTCAGCAAAAAATGGTGATCAAATGCAGTAAAAATCATTCATTAATCTCAAAATAACATGAAATTTGAGATTTTCGGTTTATTTTGTATAGTATCAAACGTTTCATATAGCGTTTTCAAATGAATATGTTCAGTTTTAGATGCTATGAGCTTCGGATGAACTTTTAGATTTTTAAAATTGTCTAAAATCTCATCAATTGTGACTCAATCTCGGATTTCTCATAAAAAACAACAGTGATAACCGACAAATTATGTTTTATTGGTTGAATCATGTTGATGTCAATTTTTTTTTATTTTTTTGACAGTGCATAATTTGTCTTAATATTTATTCGTAGGGAATACATTGCCAGATTTTATTAACTGCGAAAGAGTTGGGCGTTTTATTATTCATGCGTACTTTAGTATATATATCTTGCTCTTTTTAGATCTATTTGTCGAAGGTCCATTAAATTTTTGTCAGATTTTTAAATAAATATCGTTTGAGCAGATATATCTTTTTGAAAGGGCATTGAAACTTTGTCACAAATTATGTGAAGCTTTAAAAAAGATTCTCTTGAAAATACTTTACGATTCAATATATTCTTAAATGCTAAGGTTAGTATTTGGTTAGCATTTTATAGTTTATTCTGATCATGACAAGTGAAATGAAAACGGAAATTACGAATATCTAGAAATATTAAGCTGTCGGTCGTCTTACTTAATAATCGATATCAAATCAAGAAAACCAACACCCGATCCTTCTGCCAGCAGGCCACTGAGGTTACACTTGAGGCTTGTATTTAACATTATCAAACATTATAAAGGCCACCGACTTCTACGAAGCGATGTATGATATCTTTGGCGATTTTGAGTTGTCTAGGCCTTGTCGACGCGTTTCTCGTCTCAGATGTATAATTTTCAAGCCAGAGATGCTGCGGAAACGTATGTCATCAGAGCTATTCGATAACCTTCGTTTACGCGACAGGGATCAAGAATTTGCCGTCCAAAACTCTCCAGGTCCTATGGAGGTATTCTTTGATTGAGATATGTGTTAAACATGTCTATTTAGGTGTCATAAACATCAAAATGAAGTTTGACTATGATCCAGAGTCTCTGTTAGCGTGTTATGCAGCAGCAGAACCCATCCTACACCCATAAATAATAGTTGGGCTATCAGTTTAGTGAGCCTTTAACGAGGCTCAGCCAGGTGTAATAGAGGTAGACGAAAACCTGTGAGGAAAAACCTTGAAAGTTGATGTCAGGTCCTTTCATGCGTTGGATCTTTCACTGGACTTCTTTTAGGCCATTTGTAAGCCGAATACAGTGATTTCTCCTGAATAACTTTAAGCTGCTGACACAACCATCGGTGTACTTGATTCAGACCTGACCTACAAAAATCTCATGATCGAAGCATTAAAAATATTCAGGTCAACCTGGGACGTAGCTGTGAAACGCCTGAAGCCTGATCCAAATCGGCATGCGAAGTAGAATACCTCAGATTTACCTCATAGCTAAACTAGGCGAATCCAAAGCTGTAAAGAACGTACAGTTCATGATCGATGAGATGAGTTATTTATAGGCAGCCATCGATCTTTGGATGAAAGAAGACGTTTTCAATCTTAAAAGAGGCTCGGACATAAAGATGGCTGATGAATTTAGACACCGAACGTCAAATTTCGATGAAGACATCAAAAAACTACTTGATCAGAAAACCTAGGAATTCAGCGCTTTATGAGTTCACTTGGCGGAAGAAAAGAGGATAGTCCAGAAAAGGGAATATAATGGTATATTTTACAGAGACATGAAAGGCTACATTGCCGAAATCCTGTCCACCTGGACCTTTCCACGGGCCTTCTTTTTAAGTAGTAGCGCAATATGGGTACCTAATATCTTGAGATCCTTCACTAAACTCTTAAAATTCATAGATAAATCCATTTCTTGAAGCGATTCAGTGGCTCCCGAATCAGACCGGGAGAACTAAACATTTGAGCTTCATGAAATTACTTCGGATTCCATCATTTTTATGATTCATAAGCAACATGATTGTTTCGAATCTGGATCTGATAGAATCCTGTTCTTTTTCTTAAAAAAAAAGAGAATTAATTTCAGTGGCAGATTAACTTCTTTCATGAACGTGTTTTTACTTAACCCCAGAGGCGCACCAGCGTCACGGTTCAATGTCGAACAGTGATGGTTACGCAATGCAAGTGTGTGACTACAAGCACAGATTTCATGCCGATTACGTGCCTCAATGTTGGTAACAATTCTGATACAAAATTTTTGGCTTGTTTTATCGGTGACCTTCATTGCAGCATTAAATCATCCCGCAAACCTGATGTGCAGCTCGCCCAAACCTTACAGGATGGGTTGAGGTTTATCTCTGTTCGTCTGTTGTCTCTAGAATCATGAGAGAAACGAAAATGTCGTTGACGACGATTTACGTATATCTGAGAAAAGCCTTATATCGGATGTAAACGCCCTGATCAAGCTGCTCATCTGTCAGATTTACGGAAATCATTCGACAATATTCATTTGGATAGTAAATGCGCTGGAATAAATAAAATCTTGTATTCAAGTATTTGGGTATCCTAGTGAAGCCGTTCCTTTACTGGTTCAACACTGGTGTTCCTCAGGGCGATCCTCTGTCGCCCATACAATTCAACTTGGCGTGAATGTAATATTTCATGAGAGATAGATGACAACTTTCTGCTGCATTGTAGGATTACAGAGCCTCCCAAATTCAATCACGTAGCCTTTATGTACGACAAAACTTTAGACAACACTATCTGATCCTTGTAGGCAAATAAATTTCAATATTTTGGATTTACAATCACTTTGCCTAGCAGTTAACCCACAAAATTCAGCAGTTGTCATCACTAGGGGTCGAAATCTCTCCATATCAGCCATTCCGTTTTCGTCAATACCGCAAACGACGGTATAAATACGCTAGGGATTTAAGTACTGGCGATAACACTTAGAGACCAAAAAAAATGGAATTCGCGATCAAAATGTTCGGGATTGCAGAGACTATTTTCAACATAGGCCTACTGAACATGAGCAAGAGGGGTTCGGGCCATTAACTATTTTCCTTGAGTCACCCGTGGGTACTCTTTCCGATATTTCAATTGTTGCCATCTGCCAGAGCTAGGATCAAGAAGAAAAATTGGGGATTTCTGTCGATCAATTCTAAATTTGCTTAAGGCGAATCAAGCTGCAGACCCTTTCTTCCAATGTGTTTGTACAGTCTTGGGTTAGTAGATAAACACCGCATCCTCCATAAACTGGTGAAAGGGTTCCTGACTCTCTTAAACTAGAAAGAGCCACTTTCATCGTTGATGATATGCGCCTGATCAAGTTTGGGAGTGTCTACAGTCAACGCCTACAAAATTAGTGCCGACGACATGGATGAAATTTCATTAGTCTCTCGGTGTCGAAACGTCAGCCGATTCAGTATGGCGGATTTGATATGGGATAGAATAAACCGAATCTTGTCATGGTAATGAGCGTTCCTCTGCTGCGGACTGAAAGCCTGGGACAATCAAGCATCAGATCGGTCATTTTTGTCCATCAGAAGACACAAAAACATATTTCACTGCTTGCTTCTCCAAAACGCCCAAGTGTGTCATAAGACACTCACTTTTCTCCAAAGACCTCTAAAACACTCTTAAATCGTTGCCTTGTTAATGATAGAGTGGGATTGTTTGAGCCAGGTGCTTGTTCGCTTACTGTTAAACAGTTTGACGAAACCTTGCCTATATTTATAACCGTGCGCCATCAAGCGATGGTTTTCACAAGATATGAAGGCTATCAAGTGGCTCTATACTTCAAAATATCCGCTCCATGAAATGATAATGGACGTCGGCAACAAGAACTCACTTAAAAAGTTCTGAATAGGTATCGAGTACTGGCTTGAATATAGAGGCACCCTTAACAATGCCTAAACAGTACACAAAAGAAACTCATGGTCTCTCAGTATTTAGGGCGTTGTTTTAAGCATCAATTGTTCAAAAATAACGAGGCAGGTACACGGACATGGAAGCAGGAAAAAATTACTAACCATAGAGGGATCCCGAGTTAATGGCCTTTGAGTATATAAAGGTTTAGGATGATGTGCTTGTCAATGAATTAAAAACAGGTCTAAACTCTGCACCAAATAACTCATTGTTAATCAGTAATAAGGGGCCGTAAGCATGCACTAATTTTCAGAAAACCGCGCAAAGAAGTTCTACGCAGAAACAGGAAACTATGCGTGTTTATCTGAAGATGCGTGAAAATCACATCCTTCCAGAAAAAGCCTCAAATTGCGCAGAGACGAGGTAGAGGTACTTGATGATGTGAAGGGTCAGATGCCTTAAATTCAGACTGTATAACCACTCATATCGTAGTTGGCGGATAAATCACCATTGAGGATGCCAATGAAGCATTCAAGGTATTTAAGGAGTTGATTATCGATCAGCGGATAATCAATCTAATATCTCCTGAGATTATCTATAATTAAGAGTTAACGATCTGGTGTCATTAAGAAATTAGGAAAGTAATGCTGTTATTTCTACTCGTCAAAATGTTCTGAGCGACAACCACCTAGGTCTTACAGTTTTTAAGATCAACTACAGACTACCTTTATGCAAAATGGGACATATAAGTGGACTGTGACGACGGGGTTATATTAAGCCTAAAAGCTTAGTAATAAAATTAAGGGACCATAAACAAAAATATGGATTGATGGCACATTTGCGGCCCTAAGACACTGCACTTAGGTCCACAAAGTCTCATAGTTTTTATGGTAATCTCTTGCACATCTATTGGCAGAAAATGAAACTGATAAGTTGACAGTAGAGATGGCCAAAAATTACTCTCTACGCCGTAATGATACAATTTTGACATCGATAACATAAGCAGCAATCGATGCACCAAATTTAAGCCTGAAACCTTACAATAGGAAGCGTTCATGGTTTGGGTATTCTGCCAAGCCAGCCATCAATCAGGCAACCAAGAGCCCATGTCAACATACTCCTTAGGATCTGATATAGACGATAGGCGTTCACAGGCCGTTCATGTAGATGACTACAGGGTTCAGCCTGAATATGGTAATATTGTAACAGCAACTACAGCTAATGCAAACCACCATCAGGCGCGTAATCGATCAGATCGCACGCCTTTAGAAATAAAGCACATAAAACCCACTGCCGACTCGGTAAAATGGCCCATCGTGCGAACAAGAGGAGAAACTTCTTGAAATAAGACTGCGTCTCGAGAGGTTTATGACTGGTCATTAAAATCTTATGACTCATTAGAGGTCTTTAGAAGATAAATATTTAAGCTTGACCCTCAGCATTACATCTAAGAGCTACCCATTTGTATTAAAACACGATGCGGCTTCTTAATCGAGAAAGCTGCGGATTAGATGATCGACATATACCATGCTCTCCAGGAATCAGCGTCAAATGAGATTACACTCAACGTTACAGCTCCCGTAGACAATGGAGAGCTAGATAATCTGCCAGACCCGACTCCATCATGCCTAAGAGGATCCCATTTAAGCGCGCTCAGCACCTTGACCAACCTTACAACATCAGCTGCTAAAAATGTCAGCGTCAACCAAAGTTGGACTCAACATGTAGCGCCTAACGCCAGCCCGTCATCATGCTGGCCGATAAGGCACAACCCATCTTCAGAAGAGCTTGGAATCATGCAAAGCATACTTAAAACATCACCTGGTGCATATTCAGTGCCAAAAACCACTTTTGGCCACAATCAGTGCCAATATGGAAGCATTTCCCATAAACCTGCACGTGGGAAGCAGGCTACTAGACTAACAAAATCTGAAAAAGCGTTCATTCAAGAGCCATCACCCAAATGCGCGGTAATCTCAGCGCGTACTTTAGCTCAGGTACAGGAAATAGAGATTACGCAACATGGCGTCTTTTCTCCATCTCCGTCCTCATATACGCCGCAACGTGTGGAGATAAGAGTCCTGGAAGTGAGTCCACCCGCTGTCACTGTGGGTGACCCGCCTCTATTACCTGTCCAGTGTAAGAAGAAGAGACACGCAGGAGCCTTAAACAAGCCGAATGAACTGGTCTATCAACTATACAACGACACGCTGCTAAGCCCAGTCGATGAAGCAGAACTGTGTACAGACCTATCTGCCATTTCCGCAACAAACGGGGCAATTAACATGGCCAATATGCTCTTACATGTGGACAGGTCTTGCCATGATAAGTTAGGTAAGACAGACCAAATCATATACCGGGAGCTCGCGTCATCAGGCCCTGAAACATTTGCGACAATTCGCAGCGAGCCTGATTATTTAGGGTCAGAAGAGTCCAATACATCGGTCACAAGATACGGAAGGTGTCGTCGACTTTCCCGAGGTCAGTCGGAGGGAGGAAGGTCATTACTCAGAAACCAAGATTCGGTCCAGAAAACAACAACCTTCCTCCAGAACACAAGCGAACGTCAATCACGCTCTAGAACGAGTCGAGGCAGCCCAGGTTCTCGAAGGACCTCGACAGCTGGCCCACAAGAGTTTGCCAGGACCAGTCGAGTCAAAACCAAGGGTTCAGCAAGAGCGCCAGGAAGACGACGATGTGATACTAGTGCCCATATCATACTCGGTCATAGCGAACAAGCCACTGAGGAGACCACGCCCTCGGTTACAATCGCTCGAGCTAATCTTGTTCTGGTTGATTCACCTATCATAGATTAGACTTTTTATTAATTAGTTTTTATCTGAATATTAATGCTGCTCAAAAGTCGATGAAAATTGCTTTTTTACCCGGAAAACAAAAAAGGTTGTAATTTATACACGGTTTACTCTAGTTGAATGCAAACGGCGTTTTTCTGTGATGAATCACATGTAAACAAAGCATGTAACAGAAAATTATAATAAGTTTTATAAAATGGTGTATTGTATGCACGTCATCGTATATTCTCTATATAGCCGTTGTTAGTATAAGATTTTTGTTAAGAGGTGCCAGTCAAAATGATACAGGGTTTCCCCCTCATTTTCGCAAAAAAAATACTTAATAGCGCCGATATGCGATTGCCGCCTGGTTTCCAATTCATATTCCCTAGAAAATTTTGATGCCAAATAATAAACTTTTAGATTTTGACAGGAAACGAATTTATGACGCCTATTTTAAAGGTCAAAATGCAAGTGAAATTTGACTTTTTCTTGGAGTGGCTAGGAGTTCGATTAACTCCGTAATAAATATTTTTAACCAAAGTGGAAGAATAGATTCCAACAAAAGGGGTACATTAAACCCGAAAAACTTAACGAAGACCAAAAGGAAATGATTAAGTCGTGGGTAGATGATAATGCAGGCATTCCTCTTCGAACAATGGTCACAATAGTTCAGAAAGAGACGGATATTTCGGTGGTGAAGAGTACAATACACAGGATTCTTCAAAGGTTCTACTATTCATGGAAACGCGTGTCCATAATTCCAGAAAGAAGAAATAACGAGAGCACTTTAAATATGAGAGAAAGATACGCAACCAAATATTAAGAGCTATTACAATCGTTTAGAGAAGATCAATTTATATTTATCGACGAATGTGGTGTTAATATTTCAATGAGAACCTCTCATAGAATGTCAAAAATGGGATCCCCAGCAATTCGTGTCGTCCAAAATCTTCAAAGTAGGAACATATCAATTTGAGCTGCCATGAAGGTCAATGGAATGCTCTTATACAAGTGGTATGATCGTTCATCTAAAAGGGATATATTCGGTAATTACATCGATGAGTTGCTGTAAAAGATTCGAGCTTCGAACATAGAACAGGCTACAATAGTCATCGACAATGTATCTTTACACCATTGTGAAGCGATCTCCCTACAAATTAGCGAGGCAGGGCACATAATATTATTTATATCTCCATATTTGCCCTTCATGAACCCCATCGAGAACATGTTTCCGAAGTGGAAGAGAGAAATACGAAATATGAAGTCTGAAAACTCAGAGGAGTGATTTAAAACATTACGAATGCATCTAGTTTAATTGCAAGCAGGGAGTGTTCTGGATTTTAAAGTCATATGTTCAGATACATTAATCGTTGTCTCCAAAGAGAAATTATTGAAGACTGAAGAAAGCGAAACAGGACGTTTTGGCGCAGGACGTTTTGGCGCAAGGAAGTTTATCGCAACTATGCTTTATCGACCGCGCCTTTAGTCATTAGGG
>JWZT01002267.1:391772-414635 GCA_000827895.1 Thelohanellus kitauei
CTAAAGTAGAATGGCAAGGATAAAACAATTTTTATGAGTATAATGCCATTTAACATTAAACTACATCTTGAAAATATTTGGCGTTTTATTTGAAATTTACAAGCTTCGGCTATGAAATATCTCGTCAATCTATGGCGCCAATAAAACAATATATAAAATTCTGCCGCCCAATTTCTCTTATGTCAACAGGCTCCATTAAAATGCTCTGCGCCAAAACGTCGCACCTAATTTTTATCCAAAATTTCACATTATAAATTTTATCATATTTTTCAACAAAATCTAAGTTTTGCCGCCAAAAATACGCAGATTAAAATATCCCTCCAACATTATTATATATATACCCACAGCGCCAAAACATTATGATGTAAGACGGGGTCGCCAAAGTACTCTGCGCCAAAACGTCCCACCTCATTTTTACTCAAATTACATATTAAAATCTTTAGCCTATTTTTCATGAATATTCAAGTATTCCCGCCAAAAATACCCCCATAAAAGATGCCGCCAATATGAATCTACATATGCCTTGCGCGCCAAACCATCATGATGGAAGGCAAGGTCTCTATAAAGCTCTGCGCCAAAACGTCCTGCGCCAAAACGGCCGCGCCAAAACGTCACGTACCGTGAAGAAAGATCTTTTACTAAATTTATCAATTATATTATTTTCAATTACAAAAAATGTAAAATTTTTATTTTGGAGAAAATGAATGGGACAATGACGAAAATGAGTGGGAAACCCTGTATTACTTCTAAAGACCAATTAGAGTGACGCGAACAGATTTTGATTTTCTGGTAATTTAAATTACAGATTTTGAATTTGACCTTTAAAATGGTGTAATGACAAAAACAAGGGTAGTCCGGCGATGTGACGATTTTAGAAAAAAACATGTGTTTATTTTCAAAGCTGTTTTCCATCGGTCAAACAACCCAAAGCGTATAAAATTGTTTAATTTATATTCCGTTATTCAAGACATCCATCATTTGACACAAGCAAGGGGTCATTAAATGGTTTTTTATACAATATTCTGACACCTTGAATCAAACCGAGGTGATTTTTTAAGAATAGACGATTATATACGCTGGTTTGACTATTCAATATATCCAATGATTGAAATCAACAATCAGCGAAAGCATCATTGGCAAATATCATATCTGATCGTGTAGGATGAATCATTTAATAATCAAGTTCTACATCACAAGCGTAATAAGAGATTTTGTTTATTTTATTTATATTTTGTGAAACCAAATCACTCTGTTTTCCAACTGTTTTTTTAATAAGAATCCACCATTTAAGTGTGCCTACCAGTACACTTAAAGTAGATATAGTTTTAATCTCGATAGTTGTGTTAAAATACTTAACACTTATTGATTTAAAATTATAATTTTAGTATTTAAAGTGACTCTCTATTTGGCCACATACTTTCAAAAGTTTAATTATTTGATTCATCAAATTTACGAATAAATTTGCAATCATCTTTAGACAGAAAAATACAAAGTTATAGTGAAAAGTCGAATGGATATGAGTTTTGAGAAGCATATGAATCCCTTAATGAATACAATCGCGTTTAAATAAAAAATTGTCGGATCTGTTAATGGAATAATGAGTAATCTATGAATCTAGCCGATTATGTTATCTTTTAATTAATTATATAGTCGTGAAATATCGATTCAATTATTCAAAAACCAGACCAGAATTTATGATTTTCAGATGATAGCTTGAATTTTATGATGATTTAATCATTGAATATTCGAATACTATTCAACAGAAATGACACATAAGTTTTTCTACATTTTTTATGAATCTCTGAACTTACTGATTTCCAGTTTATGTGACTATAAGTCTAGAAAACTAAGAAAAACGAGATAATCCGTCATATGAATCACAAAGATGCGATTTTAGATGACTTTACATATCCCATTTAGGGTATGAGATCAGGGATATTGAAGTCTTAGGATAATAATTTAAAATATGTACATATTTTATCTTTATTTTTGGCATTGTAAACAATGCGCGTGGTGCATAATTGACTCTGTGTTAAATATTTTTGAATCAGTTAAACTGTAATCAGGGAATAATGATGATCACAAGAGTTTGAATATTTGTCATTCAATTTGAAAATCAGATGTTTTTAGATTAAATGATGTATATTTGAATCGAGAATTCCTTATTTAATTTTGACCTGCGTGGATTTTTAAAATTAGATTATTGAGACATTTATGCACCGGTTTATGGTTTGAAAATTAACAAATTCAGACTTTTTGACAATTAATGCAAGTCATAACTTTTACACTTATGATAATCAAGAGATCAATGAGTAGGTGTGATTTAGTTCATATCGTATGAATTTAGACAGTAGGAAAAAGGAAACTTTTGAGAGACCAAAGAGATTGATCTTTTGAAATCTCTTTTATGTTAGTATCACAAAATTTGAAATTTAGAATGTGGTTTTCAAGTGATTGAGTTTTTATAGTGATACGCAGAATTCGACGTCGTTTAATACAATATAATTAACTTTAAGACTCAAAAAAATAGATAATTTTTTTATTTATAGTTATGCATACATGCTGTATTCATAACCGCCATAAAAAACAGCCAAAATAGTCACTTTCATCAAGTCACAAACTCTGAAATATTGCGACTAACGCGATTAAAGATTATTGTAGTAATTAGTAATTTTTGAACCTTCGTTGTGAAAATCTTGGATCTAATAAAGCAAATCTATTTTATACAAAACGTTAAACGATTTCAAAGTTCAGCATTACTGTTAATTTCCTAAGAACCTACATATGCTCATTTGAAATGAAAAATTCTTCTAATCTTAGTTTTGTTAATCCTTATTCTCTGAAATATAGTAAGCTGAGATTTTGACATAATATTATATTTTTGAGCATCGTATCCGATTCTCATTGTATTACATATGATTAGATCTTAATTAATGACATTAGTCTCGTGTGATTTGGACATTTCCTTTTTCAATATACTTTTATTCTCCGTAGCTCTTTTGTCATATTTAAAAAATATGAGTCATCCAATTTGTGTTTTGAATATATGTACCATTTATTGCTGACGGGTTGAATGATCACGCGTTAATTGATCTATTATGCCCATATTAAATGTACATGTACCAGTTTTTGAAAAAAATCACAAAAATTGGTAATGTTTTGCACTCCTTACTGGTTGATCTAAGGATTTGAGAAATGTTAAAATTGACTCCTTGAAACAAATCTCAATTCATAAACAGTTTGTGACAGATTTAATTTCGGGTTGAGCTTAATTTTTGATTCGGGATTGACATCAAAATTTTTTCTTTTGTCATAGGTGGCCATTACCAAATAGTACAGTTATCCCTCCACAATCGAATTTTATTTTGCTCGAACTAAAAAATAGAAAGAGAAAAACTAAAAAATTAAAGACTAAAAGCATTTATTTTTAAAAACTTTTCAGCTTTTGCAAAACCGATTGAAGAAATAATAATTCTAGTTGCTTTTAGACTTACCTTCTTTGATACCTTTCACGGCGATAGAAAGATTCTCATCCGTATTCAAATCAAAATCCTTGGAAAACTCTTCACTAAACTCTATTCCGTATTTGATTTTGCATTGAGTGAGTAACGCCATCACTTTCTTATGATTATCGTGGGTATTAGTATCTGGTTTCATCTGATAATAAATCGATGTACCTCACTATCTTGTTTCGGAGTTCCGAATCTTTTGCGTATATTCCGAGTGCCACTACCGCTAGGATTACTTAGAATGGCTGATGATCTTCGTTGGTTTTTTGATGATTGAGAAGTAGTAGAGTTTTGTTTTCCTCGTGTGTTTTCGGAGATGGATGAAGTGAAACTTGATTCGACTGTTTCGTCTCCAGTAGAGTCTTTGTCTTCTGTCCCTTCTATGATCAAAATCGTGTACGTGTTTGCTTTTCAACATTTGTGGTGTGCTTTATTGTATTGCAGTGCTTAATCACACTATGAACACCACTGTACGTACAGGAGACCTTAACCCCACAAGGAATGCAAAAGAATGCATATTTGTCCGATTTTTCTTCTTTTATTGGGTAACGTTTCTCCCAATCTTTGCTGTAGATGCTTAGTTTACTGCTCATCGATGAATTATTCGACATTTCGGCGTTTTACGAACCTTCGCGATTATTTGCGTTGGTACAAATTACATAATTTCTAAATTTGAACAAACATCCCCTTGAGATTTACTCAAAATATTTAACAGCGATTAAAATTTTGTCAGATTATTTCAACGACGTTTGCGCACGCGTCAACCACAATGGTTTATGATGTTCTCATGTTGATAGCATGTCGCCTTAATGCTGAATTCACAAAGTTATTTTGATGATTCGTTACAGATTGATCGTACCTGATCGTCCTCGTCTATATTCAAATGAATAGAATGGGTTGGTGTGACGATCAGATATTTAGATTAGACTGATTTCATTAGAAAAATTTGAGGCTGCACAAAACAAAGTATGATTATGTGTTTTTGTTATTGTCACGAGCACTTCGCACGGAACAACCAATTTTTCTCAAATTCTCATAGTCAAGACACGGTTTTATTCGACTAATGCGTAAAAGGCCTTTTTTTTTACCTCGTTTCACACGGTGCCAGTTTTCTTTTTTTCCATGAACCTCCAACGACACCTCTCACTATTTACATCCAGTTTTCTTTTACTATGAATTAACAAGCACTTTTTCCCGATATAATATCGATGTTCTGCATCTTCAAAATTGTTTCTATATTCCTCCACCATTCAGATATTTCCATCCGTTGGTAAAAGTAAAACTAGTCGGAATCGTTAATGTTCGGTAAAAAAAATGGCGAATTCAAACTAATAAAATAGTAATAACTATGAGTTTATTGGGTAAGGCAGCTTCATTTATTCAAAAAGTGGTTCGAAAACGTTATCTTTAAATTTTTGGTATTGGTAAAGCAGGTGATAGTTTAGTGCGCAGACTCGATTAAATGGCGGAATCCAAATTTTACAAAATGTTACATAATCAAGAAGCTCTTAACCAATTTTTGGTTGAGAATAACTTGATATTATCAGAAGGTTATGTCAATTCAAGAAATTTGATGTGCAAAAATGAGTCGTGTTCGCAACGTTTTAAAGGCTTTAGGAAGGTTAATAGAAAGAGGAATTTATCACTATCGAGGATGCTAACCTTAACTCAAGAAGGACAGGATATTGTAGAGGCGTTATATTTTCAATGTAAGAATTGCAACACGTATTTATCCCCAAGAACATCTGGATTTTTAACATACACAGATAGATTGGGTAGATCAAACTGCAAATTGGCCCCTGAAAAGATCCTCCAAATCATATTTCATTGGGCATCTCGTAGTTCGGTAGTTGATTGTATGGAACTACTCGATTTAACAAAACCATCAATCATTGACTGGTTTAATTTTTGCCGAGATGTATGTACAACTTCAAATATAATTGCCCATACACGAAAACTGGGAAACGGACAGGCCAGAGGTACAAATGGGGAATTACCGGACGTTGTCATCCAAATTGATGAGTGTTTGCTTCGGGGAAAGAGGATGTACAACCGAGGTAGAATTCTAACAGGAGATCAAAATATATTAATAGAAGATATCGCTGAATGGATGAGCATGAACGAAAACAACGAAAATCAAATGGACCCTGGCCGTAATTACGGAAGAAGAATTACTGGTCCCTGGATATTCGGGATGGCTGAATGTATTAGATCAGAGAGAGATAAGTATAAGACCGGCGAAGTGAGATTATTTAAGGTTGAAAAAAGGGATGCCGCTACTCTCATTCCTTTAATAGTTTCAAATGTTGAACCTGGCAGTATGATTTGGAGCGATCAGTGGGCAGCTTACAACCAAATTCAATCGCTAGAAGCTGGGCTCTCTCACGAAAAGGTAAATCATAGCGAGAATTTTGTTTCGATTACTGGGGCATATACACAAAATATCGAACGTGAATGGTCGAAACTTAAACTGAAGCTATTAAAAAACATGAGGGGCACATCTGAAGACCTCCTTCAATCCCACTTAGAAGAGTACATGTGGAGAAGCAGCGTTGAAGGTGGAATATGGGAAGTATTCATGAAAATAATCAAGGAAGCATCCGAACAATATCCCATAACCACATAATATAGTATTTAATTTTAAATAATATTGTCAAAATTGCTTATTTATTGTTACCATAGACACGTTTTAATAATTTATTTGTTAAATTCTATTCAATATTAAACCCTAACATACATTATTGGTGTACAATTTATTTATAAAATATGGAACGAATTATACATAATAAGCACTACTAGGCGATTGAATTTCAATAAAATAGGCTCTCAATAACATAATTATCAAACTGTGCTGATTTGGTACGCTTTTTACACAAGTAAATTGACGAAAAATTTGGATTGCGTCATTTAAATCGAGTCTGCGCACTAAAACGTCACCTGCTTTACCATTAACAAAATTTTTTAAAAAGAGATCCTCAGCTTGTACAATCTTTTTTCATTGTTTTTTGTGGTGGATAAGAATCGTTTTTTAGCCCATCGCCAAATGTTTTCGATATTTTGTATGTGAATAAATCTATCGCGACGATCTAAAAATTTTTGGGAATATTTGACCTTCAAATGAATGTATCTACATTCACTCAATTTATTGTATACATTCCAGCAGTCGGAAATTATAATCGATCCCCTCGCGATACGTTCTGAAATGATTGGGAAAAAGGTTTCTTTTTTTTCGATTGTGGACGACCATTAAGTAGGAATTTTAATGATCATGTCGCTCCACATCTCCGAAGAACCACCTATTTACCAAGATCCTGCCTCGGTTGTATTTTCTTTCATAAAATAATGACTCGTCTATCCCAACCTCTACTCCTGGTCCACCGATAACTTCTCTATTGTCATTCAGGTTATCAGCCCATACTTGCCTGCCATTAAAGCAGCTATTGCCGAATGAAATAAAATTATCAATGGCATTGGGTCTCGAAAGTTGTGTTTCCCTAATAGCTAATTGTATTGAAAAATCGTACCCCAAACAATAAAGCAAGAGTAAATTATCTGAAACAAAAAGTCTAGTTTTTCGCAAACCGGGTTTTTCTGCACGGGTTAACTTTCTTTCGATACGCGAGACAAAAGTTAATAATTTCTAACCATAAATAATTAATAAAAGTCTTAAATGTAGGATCTTTTATTTTATTCATTTTGTTAGAGCAGACACTACATACACCCGATTTTAGAACTCCTACTTCTATATAAAACTGGATTTAGGCATATTCGCTCGATAAATGCGAAATTATCAGTTAACGAATAGACTTTCAAGCAATACATTCCATTTTAATACTGCGCATGTCTCAAAGATTCGGACTTGTTTTATTTTTACCCATCCGTTTATTGTTTATATCTCCAATTTGTCTAAAGGTTTCATTTTTCAATCTTACGTCGAAGAATCATTTTTTAGATTAAATTAACCAGAATTCGAAGTAACGAACAGTTTATCGTAAAATTTAATGATTCGATCACCTCATTTATTTATTACTTGTAAATTTTGACCACTGATATAATTGTTAAATTTGTCCACCACCCTACACTGTTTCTAATGTCATTATAATCATAGATTTGTTCGAGTAGATTCGTGTTTTATCGAATTTATTTATTATTCAGTCGTAGATCTAGCTTGCTCTCGTCTTATATAATTGTATTTGTAAGTATCAACATCTTATAAATATTTAATAAGGGTAAAATATCCAAATTCTGAATTTTTATTTACATAATCAAACGAATACGTTTCATGAAACCCAGTAATATCTATAATAAGTATCTTGAGATGTTTTTCGGAGTATGAATAACGATATATTGTCTTTTTTCGTTTCCAACACTTTTTTTAAACATGTTTTTAGATAGATCTTTAAGCCTATTAACATACATGACAAAGAAAAGATATGCATACGTCTTTTCTTGGACCTATTATGTTTTTACTAACCGGAATTTTAATACTCATGTTTACTAGTCAGGAATCTAGACGAATCCTTAAATAAAATACTCTAATATGGTTTATTGCGAAAGCTGATTGAGAATCCATTATGGATATACATAGCTTGGCCATCTGTAACAAATATGGCTTTCATTGCACCAACATGTAAAAAATATCCTGATAAAGGTCGTCACCATCATGGCACAACCAGATGATAGTTTAAAGGTGATGATATATCGTTAAGATTGAAGCAATATTTCAAAATAATATTCATTAAGAGGTTTGATTTAATTTTTAACCCTTTATGATAATAATTAAGTATTATAGGTAAGGTTTTTATTGTTCTTTTGAACAAATATGTATAAAAATATTTTTGAGGGACATCAAATCCTCTATAATTTTCTCCGTGTCTTTTTTCAGCCAAAGACAGTTTTCCTTGAATTTTGACTAGAATTAATATTTTGGAATACTTTTTATTTTTATTTTTAAAATAACCGGGCAGGCGCATAATAATCGAGATTATATATCAAGCACTAGCCTTAACACTAAAGAGAAGAAAAAAATTGTCGAATATCTTCAATACATATTGTTTGAAAAATGAAATCGAAGATTCATTGCCAATGAATGAGTTTTTAGAGAAATAAGAAAATTCAATCGATCTTTTACAACTGAAAGTACAAAAACTGAACATATTAATTTGTAAAAGCTACATGAGGGGTTAAATAGTGTGCAATAAGGATTTTATCTTAATTTTTATGTTATGTTGAGTAGAATTAATTAGTTTTACTTCATTTTACCACCATTTTTGAAAACCTTGACAATTTAGCCTTAACTTAATCTTGTAACTGTATTCCTGGGAATTAAACATGTTTTTCTGTAATTATCGAAAAAGAATAATATCGATACTGTAGCGTTTGCTATATAATAAATGGTAAGATTAAGATAAATATCTAACCGTTAATCATCGGACCGCAAAGCGCCATACAAAATTAGAATGTCCTCTCTCAATGAAAAATCAGTATTAGACGATAAACTCTATGGAAAAGTATTCATTACCGCTATTTTTTGAAAAATGTTTTTGTATTTTATTTCCCTTTTTAAAGAAAAATCTCATTTTTATTTTCTTCAAAATTAAAAGTTAAAACAGAATTTATTTATAAATGAGACGATGGATTTACATACTTAGGTTATAAATTTGTTTAATATTTTATATCTGGAAAGCATCGTCGAATTTCGACGTGGAAATATCGGAATATACGGTCTTTTTATGAACAAATTAGCGTCGGAATCTCGGCGTCGCAGATCAATAAATCTTTGATTGATGATGTGTGCGGGAGAATTCAATAATTTATTAAGTGCAGTATAGCCGTGATAGTTCAAGGTATATTTTTGCATAAAACAATAATTAATCGTTGAAAATTCTATGATGCACTCGGTTACAATCAAGAATCACCATGAGAATCATAACTGATAAACATTGAATTATTTAGAATTCATAAAAATTTAAAAAATTCGGGGCTATAGATTTCATTCAAACAGCATAGGAACAGTTAATATTTTTACAAGACATAAAGACCCTCTGAATTGTCATCAGTGCTCCATGTCCAATCAAATATAGCCATGTTTACACACTCAAGACTAGAAAAACATGCGCACTTTAGTAAATTGAACCAGTTATCTGATTATTAAATGCATTCCCGCAATTGCCATAGCTACACAAATGTTAATACAATTACTACACACTCAATTTCAATCAGAAGATCATATCTTGTATATACTGAAGTGACAGAGTTAATAAAAGGTAAAAGAACTGTTTGAACTCAGGCAGGAAGCCAACGCTGAAGGAAATAATTTACATAATAAAGAAATGTATATTACTGGAATACATTTGAAAAAACGTCAATTTCATTAGATAAAAAAAAAACTTTCCAGTAGTTTTTCTGTATTCTAAAATAACAGCGCTTGTAATTTTTAGTTTATGAATAATTTTTGATCTATTTGAAATTAATTATAAACACCCAACATATACAGTTATATCAGGTCAAATACGCAGACCTCACACAGTCTCAACCTATGCTTAAACGGAGGGTCTATATATCGAATTTTAGTAGAAGTAGCCTAATTGAAGCTTGACAGGATCAGTGCGTGCATTTAAGTGGCGTGTGAAACTTTCTCTAATGCGCTTAGCCTTTAAAGTTTATTAATTTTTGGCTAGAGAAATGGTACGAAACATTTGTACAGTTACACAGAGTGTGCTCCTTATAAGTGGGCACATATATAGAGTTCACTGTATTCAAAAATGTCCCTTTTTTTGAAATTATTTGATTCTCATATCAATTAACATTACATTTGCTTCTTGGATCAGAAAAATACATTTTTTCCTGGAGTGATTCTTTTGCTATTAATTTACAGGTCTAGTATACAATGAAATATAAGAAGTAATCTACGTAATGTTTACGCCAAAAACTCTCTTGTATAATTGAGATATTGCAATAACGTAAGACATTTATCGATGAGCACGGTTTCTCATTTTCAGAAAAATCGAGAGCTCTATCCGTCAAAATATGTTTTTATCGTTTTCCGTTTTAATATGAAGCATTCTTTCCCAAAATTCCTTAATCATATTATGAATATCCGAACACCAGAAATTTGTCTTACAAAAATTACCTATATCGGATTGGACGTGACGATTTCAAATATCCAAAGTTTATGATCGTATGAATATTTTTTTGGACAACAGTGTGCAGATAACCCACGACCGTTGCGTTTTGAGATAAAAACACGATATTTATTGTTGTTAGTGTAGCATAACTCCTCGCGATAACTCGTCATTAGCATTATTAGTTTGATTATCGTAATCTTACAATTGGTGCCAGGAGAAAAAATGGTCAAAAAATTCACCGCGGAATCCGACATCCTCTCTCAAATAGACTTGCTCGAACTCAAGTCGATAGCCAAAAAAATGGACTCCGGAGCAATGCTTTGCTAAACTCTTGATTGCTTGCCCCGACTCTTTAAGGACTCACATCCGCTCTAAGAGGCCCAAGGAAATTGAGAAGCAAATATTGGAGGCAAATCCTTGATATTGGATTACTTCGAGAAGTTAGGCTCTCAAAGCCTATTCGTCGAATCCTTCTTAAGTTGCTCCAGAAATCCGCACGAACCGATCCAGGCGTTCCTTGAGAGATCCGAGTCACTCCTCAGAGGGACTAGGATGGACCCAGAAGACATCACCAATCAACACCTCGTAAAAAAGAAAATACTCGACTCGCTCCCTCCAGATTAACGGCTAACACTATGTGCCTTTATCAGAGAAAACATGGACGTCTTCGCCAAAAGAGCAGAAAACTTAATCAACTTCGGCGATACCAACCATCCCGTCCTGGTAGCCGATCAGGAACTAGAAAAGTCTGGGAAAAGCTCCGTCACCGCAGCTGCTATAACTGAACCGATTACCTTGGGACAACGAATATCCATCCTTGAGGAAGAAATCAGAAACATGCGCCTCACGAAAAGACCGCAACCAAGGAACTCCCGACCAAACAACGAGTGTGGTAAATGTGGCTCTCTTAACCCCACAATGGCTGACTGTAATGGCTCTGCAGTCTGCAGAACATGCTCGGGAAGAGGCCACTTGAGCCGAATCGGCCCAAATAAACCTACATTGTATCTACATGAATCTTACGAATCTTTATCGTCTTTTCACCCAAACTATCCAGCCATAAAATTTTACATCCCGGAGATAGGGCGCTCGGTTGAAGGTCTAATCGATACTAGGTCCTGCGTGTCACTGATTAAAAGCTCAATCGTGGCAAAACTAGATATATTGCCAAACACATGCAACATCATAACTATAAGCAGCCAAAAGATCAAATCACTCGGAAACATTATCCTGTCAGTCAACATGCATGGTGATTTAGTAAAGCAAGAATTTGTTGTGATGGAAGAAATGAAATTCGACCTGGTTATCGGCAGAGACCTCATCGTTCAAACCAACTCAGTTATCGACTTAAGTCATTTACAAATAATGCTGCCCAAAGAGAAAAGGAAGGCTTGCTTAAACGTCATGAAACAAGAACCTGTTGAATCGATCATAGACGGCCTGAAAACGAAATGGGAAAACATCTTCGCCACATCCACAACTGNAATTATTCGCCTCTACAGCCCTATTTAAATCAAAGCCCGTCTTCTTGTCATTTTAGTCTCTTAGGATTTCACGTTTAGGAGCTTGGAATGATCTTATTTCAAATGAAAATAATTACCAACTAAAATTATTAAAACTCGTATTTCTGAAACATTTATTATACGTTGGAATATTTCAAGTATTTGGGCACTCATTAGCAGAATTTTAATCAACAGAATTGAAGGGAGAGAGAAATTTGTGCTTATCACCGTCATGAGTCACCTCTGAAAATTTGTATAGTTGATAATTATCGATTTACTCAAGAAAGCCGTTTGAAAAAGTCCCAGATGATCAATTAAAACTAATCAATATTTGATATCTTGAGATGAACTGCCCTTCAGAAAGTCACGAATTTAAGGGGTCTACAATTGATATTAGAAATAAAATGTTAGAACGATCGGACGGTCCGGAATGCTATTAACACTATTTATCGTCTCAGGTTTAATTGAGGATAGTGTAAAAAATCTCCACAGATAAATAAAGTTAAAAAAAAACTAGTATTGTCATTCTAGGGATGGGCTTAAATCAGTGTATGTTGCTAAAATATGTATACTAAGGACCAAAAAATGAAAAATAGAGAGTATCCAGGTGGACACCACATAAAACCCTGTCGTCACAATACAGGAATCTACAAATCCAAAACTATGACATTTTGAAATCCCTGATAATAAAGAAAAATTACCACGCACGTTGTTTGTTTCAAGAATTGAAATTATCCCTAATATCAGGCTAAAAACAGCTATTATTGAAATATACTAATACCTGTTATTGTATACGATAGCAGAAACAGTTTGAAGACTTTCTTATAATTTATAGATGTAACAAATAGGCACATCGTCACAAGAAGTGAAAGTATCACCAGGATGACAAAGGCATGAAACATTTTTCGATTAACTAATTTAAAGGAGCATTACTGTAATCTCTTGGAATATTTCTGCAGTCTGAATAGTCACAGGTTATTAATAGTCCAAATTTTTCAATTGGAATTCCTGTCTTTGTGATGGCTAAATGCCAATCCCGTGTTAAAAATGATGCAACTGCGACAGCAAGACCAGCTGACAAAGAAATCATTGACAGATATTTCACTTGTTCACCAGTGACGGAGTCAGACATGATTCAATTGGATGTGTTGACGGTTCCCATAAAAAGTTAAACAATTTATATAACACCGAACAATGACAAAAAATAAACAAACTGACTGTTTTAAACTTGTCAAACGACATCTATTACACCTACCAATTTATATAGCATACTAAAAAAACAAATCAAATAGAGTTGGAATAACCCAAAACATACTGAATATCTTTGTGGCTCGATATGCGTCAACTATTCCAGTCTAAAAACGATCGAATATTGTATCATTGCGCATGCTCGTGATATATTAATGCTAATTACTGAAATTGTTTGATAAAAAATCACCATATATAAATGGGCATTAACAATAGGCTCTGTGAATAGCTGAAGTGATTGTAATTTCCAGTTTTCCGAATATGGAAATGTGTGTTCAATATTTGTTAACAAGAGATTGTAATGAACCTTTTTGGCGCAAAGAACAAAGTTTGAGTTGACACTAATAATTTTTTACTGTGTAGTATTCTTATATTGTGCTCCATAGTTTTTATTTTAAGTCGAGATTTTATAAATCAGAAAACATCACTCGACTTTTCAACCAACTGCTGTTGTCTTATCGCATTTTCCTACCATCATGGTGTGGTCTCGAAAGACAGCAAAACCTCTCTGCAACTTATTTTGACAACGAATGATCAAGAATTCAACTGTGTTTTAATACATACACCTTTGACCAGCCAATTTTCCACTGCGCGGCGGGGCGGCTGAAATTTTCTGATAACTTTTAAAATTTTGAAATAAATTTATCAAATTTGAGCTTAAATGGAGAGTAATACAAACGATCAACCAGAGAGGTACTTTTTGAGTTTTATTTGAACAAAACGAGTTAACCAAACAGTGTCCAATGTACTTCGGTAACTAATTATTGCGGCACTTAAACATAGGAAAATCTTTACAGAAATTTAAAATTGGATTAATGTGAATATTCCAACTGCAAGAAAAATCTATAAAGTCTATCAGAGAGAGAGGGTAGGGTCGAAAAGCTTCCAAAGGGCGGCAACCATAGAGAGAAATTGACAGATGAACAGAAGGAATCACTTTGTGACAGTATGGAAGAGGATTGTTTCCGCACGATTCAGAGAATATGCAATCTGTGTTTTGAGAGGCATAATATACGATCGGGAGATCCACTGCCACGCGTTGCCTTCAAGACTTTCACTACATATTAAAAATCCTCCGGCCAATTCCAGAAAGGCCTAATGACCCTGAAAATATACTAGCCAGGAAGGAATATGCCATGAACTTTCTAAAAAGCTCCGGATCGACAAAAAGTTTTTTTCATCGATAAAACAGGCTTTTAAGTAAATATGATATATCGGTAAGGTCGAAAGTTCACAGGAATTCGAGCCACAAGACTCGTTCCGGCTTTAATGTCTCGAAATTATTCTGTTGCCTGCACGATGTCTTGTGAGGGCATGGTTGATTTCAAATTCAGTGAAATGGAATATAACAGGTAACGTTTACTGGAATATCTCTTAGAGATATTTGAAATCTTTCGAGTACGAGAGGTTATTTGAAAGGCCTACATTGTAATGGATAATGTTATATTTCATAAAACGCCACTTGTTCCAAACATGATTAGGGCATTCAACCACGTTCCGATCTATTTGCCAGCCTACGGCCCATTGTTAAAGCCCATAGAGAAATATTTCTCAAAATGGAATGGGTTAGTGCGTCAGGCCAATTCAAGATCAGCAGACGAACTTTTTTCCCCTTTTGAAACATGCAGCAGCCTCATAACATCGAATGACTGCTTTGGGTTCTACAGACACGTGGAAAGCAATTTGCCAGACTGTATTCAAAGGTGTCCTGTTGAAAACTAAAATAGTTTAATTCTAAATTATTTTAATTTTTTGTGGAAAATTGGCTGGTCAAAGGTGTAAAAGAGAAAGGAAGATGCATAACAGTTAATATATTGAGAGTGGAGGGTGACAACTTTCCCATCGAGCCAATTATCTTTATCATGATCCTTACCTGCTTTTTAGATGGATGATTTCCGTTTTCAGTATCTTAAATTTAGGCGTTACACTAAATGTTTGTTTTGAAACGCATAGATTGTTAAATGCGGGGTGATATGAACAGTAATTGGGTTATCATACGCCCTTCTGTCATTATTTAAATTTGTTTTATTTGAAACGAATATGTTTCGATGTCATTATGAAGATGAATCGCTGCAAAAATCAGAAAGATACCAAACAAATTTTAGATACAAAATATTTGGAGCCAAAAATTAAACAGCTATCAAAGGGATTATATAAATTGTCGCACCTCTAAGCAATATCTAATAATTCAGAGTTGGCAAAAAATGATGATAGTACGAAAATCAGTTTACGCAAGGAAATAAATGCCGAAAATTCTTCGCATAAAATTTAATCAAATTATTACACTTTCCTTTATGTTGGTATAAGAACAGATTTCAACCACACCACATTCATCGACGAAAACCGCTAATATTCTCTCATAAAGTTAAGAACACGGTCCTCGCATGCATAACAAACCATTTTACAGTGATTGAAAGTAAATAGTTGTTGCAATAGACGACTCCGAAACTGGAATACGAATACCCTTGAAAATCCGCCTTTGATGAGCAATGCTATCAAAAATGGGGTTTACACCAAAACAGTCTCTCCCTCGTTGAAGATATTGATCCAAGTCAAATGAAATTTTATCATATATTTTTGGGTATGGATGACATGCTTTCACATAACGAAGAATTTACTTGAGTTACAGCCGATTGTTTTTTTTATATCACTGAGGTAATCATTAATCGAATTCCGCCAGTATTGTTATCATCGACGACTCATCTCTTACGAGTCACTTGTCCAGTTAAGAGTTTCATACCGGGTTTTGCTTTTAAAAATGGATTTTTTAATTGATGAAGTATTTTTTAATAAATCTATCGTTTACGAACCAAATAAAGTTCGAAACTCGTCATAAAAATAATCGCAAAAGTTCTTCTAATAGTCATTAAATCAACATGAAAATTATTGAAAATAGTAATATTTTCTTTATTTATACATTTAAAAGACATAAATGGTATTCTGAAAAATCCATTTTTGAAAGAAAAACTCGGTATTTAAACTACAACTCGATTCTTTCAAGTTTTTTTAACGCGACACATCAATGAAATCTGAAATATTTACAAATCTGTTTGGAGAATGGTAATATACGCTACCATCAGTCTTTTTTATATTCATTTTCGAATCAGGTACTAATGCCCTCCCCCTCTCTACACAAATATCAAGTTAAACATCGAGATCCTGCACTCTTATTTTTCATTTTATGTAGTGATAGTTTATCCAATCGTTTCTGATAATGATATCACAAAACATTGACGATGATGTCACAAAAAAATGTCTTATTCGTAAACTTCTTCTCACATACAAAAATAAATGCTCGAATTCTGGTAATACGAACTCTCATACACGTTAAAACAAGGCTGTGTCAGAATATTTGGATTTCGTTTCAAACAATTACATTTCATTCTAAGTGCACCTATGGATGCTGTGCTTTTAACCATGGTCATATAATTACCATAGAAATAATATGGAAATCAGAAATTATTATCCTGTATTTGAACAACCCTATGAAATAAATCACATTGTGTTGAAAAAGGCTGATTTTGAAAAAAATAAATTCTGATAATTTATTCAAATTATGTTTCTGACATCGTATGCAGTGAAAGATATACCATTTTTGGTTAAGAATAGTCGACGTTCAGATGATGATATTCAAAGTTTCCGAAATTAAAGTTATCATCAAAAATAATTATTTTAAAGATTCTTTCTCTAAATCAAAATAGCAGCTCCATAAACAACAGAATGTATTCCATTCTTAAATCAGAAGGAATATTCTCGCAACCATAAAAGGTAGAATCGATATAAATATCAATTTACTTATGAATAAAACATCAGAACCTCTCAATATCATCATCGGAACGTCGGCCATTTTGTGACGGAAAATTACGTACTATATCTCAAAAAATTAATATTTACGAAAATTACATTAAGAATTTTCACGCAATTCATATTTTATCAAATGATTATTTTGGCAGTGGTATAATGGTTAAATGATACTTAATATGAATGGACTTATTCTCCCTGATCAAAAAATTGTATCTACCATTTAGTTTTACGGAGATATTTCAACATATTAACTATGAGTTCAAACAGAGAATTCATTAACAATTTCTCAGAGTTTTTGCGATAAAATTTGTTAGTAGTAATAATGCAGATTTAGAAATTTAAATGTTTGCAAAAGTTTTTTGCCAGAGCTTTTATCCGCGAATAAATATTTAGTTGAGCTGACAAAGTAGACTTGAAAGATAAAAATCATTTTAAAATGTAAAAGAATGGTTATAATAGCACAATATAAATTTTGAGGTGCATAGATCCAATTAAATCCCGATCATTTTTATACATAATAAAAAAAATATAATTGATTTGAATTAATGACAGTGTAAATTGTGTCAAATATGTTTCATCAGTTTATTTTCTGGGCGGATAATATTTAATTGACTTAGAGCTTGGCTTTGTTATTTAAGTCGTGAGTTGTAGATTATGGGATAATGAAATAATCGTCGATGTTCGATTTTGGTGATGGTTCAAAATTATCAAAGCTATACAGTTGAAAAATTTGATACTTATCATGCGGACATCCTCTACTTGAGCCTTAACTTTGTCTGAATCATTTTTATGTCTCAAATATAGCCATGTATGGATTTGTTATTCGATTAAACGTTAACATTTTATAGATTATGTATAGTTTCATGACACTGTACTAGTGTTTAAAAGTTAAGCCTTTGTAGAATAAAGAAGATACCCTAATTTTATTTCGATGAAGTCTGATCGATTTTGGTCTATTAGATTATAAATTTGAAAATACTTTTTCACTTTGGTGCATGTTTTGTCACAAAATTATGCAATCACTGCACAAATACAATTCTTGAAAAAATAAATCTGAATTTCTCCGTTATCTTGTGCATTTCTTTCAGTACTGCTTCATAACAGGGCTGCCTCTCAACAAAGATTCCTATTTTAAAGCCATTACTGTTGAAAATGAAAGTGTGTAAGAAATTAAGGATTCGTATATTATAATCCTGTTTCGGCAATTTACTATAGGCAAACAATAACTTATAATATCTATTAACTTCATGTTTAGTTCATATATCTTTTCTAAATGATCTCCAAATTATCTGAATTTATTTTTAGTTCCATGTGGCTTTTCAAGTCATATATCTCATGTAATATGAATGTAAATGGAAAGTATAACCCATCGATGTCTGTGTTGATGGTTTGAACATGTAATATATTTCATCACTTTGAGATACTAAATCTGAAAACAAAACGTGGGTCTATAATAAACCTTTAATATAGCAAAAAACTCAAAATCTAGTAACTTATATTTGCATCTCTGTGGGTTTCAATGACCATAGACGCCAAGATCCCAAGTGTCGATTAGGTTACGACTCGTGACCATTACTTAAGAAATAAATTAAACAAACATTTGAGAATTGATCGAATTTCAAAGTTATGCCATAGAATATGCATCTCAAAATCACTATCAATGCACCCTATTTCATAAAAGCTTCAACATCAAAAAATCTTTTGTTACTTAGTGAAGAATTGACCAGTATTCCGTTTCTGTAATTTAACCTGTCATTATATTGAATCTGATATTACATAGAAATAACAATCAATTATATTTTATCAGATATTACAGTAATTCGCTTTATGAAATATTCTGAAAACGAACCTAAAATTATTAAAATTAATTTATTTATGCTGAGTACTTCAAAAATATATTATATCGAAGAATCACAGATGGTCACAATAATTTTATAACCAATAACAATGACTTAGCACATCGTATGCGATAAGTTGAATATATATCACTGTTCGCGAGTTAAGCATGGTAATTAAGGCAGTGATTATGGAAAAAATCAATTTTATCGCCTCTTCTGATATTATATAGGGTTTCCAGATCAAGTCCGTCACATTTTTTTAACTCAAATTTATCAAGATTTAGAATGAGAAAATTGTACATCTCTGTATCAATTTCCTCTCTTAAGTAACACCATCTTCTGTTGTATTTCAGTATATTTTGGTAATATCCATCACAGTACGAATGCATAATTTCTGTTGAGTTACTTTGGATTGAATTAAACAGGCCGTTTTCTTATCTCTGGGGCACCAGACATCTTGCATTCTTCAGCGAACAAGATCATCAATTCAACGAGGT
The DNA here is from genome assembly GCA_000827895.1 of Thelohanellus kitauei. Lineage (NCBI taxonomy): Eukaryota > Metazoa > Cnidaria > Myxozoa > Bivalvulida > Myxobolidae > Thelohanellus > Thelohanellus kitauei. The sequence continues at coordinate 411,298 of JWZT01002267.1, forward strand.
ACATTCTTGTTGACACTTGATGGAGGTTTTTAAAAGTTCTTGTCAAATTGAATACATGAACGTGTTTTCATGATGACAACATGAGGTTTCACAAAACCGATAGGGTCTAGACCATGTAGCAACAGAATGGCAGGGTGGTAATATACCTTCCACACTACTTCACTTTCTTTAAACAGATTGAAAATCGGTTATCGAATCGGAAGAACATTGTAAAAACAACGTCACGAGATCAGAACCCGACCTATTTTATCAAGTGGCTCAATAAATATTACACCTTCTGTTTGTAACGGCTGTTACCAAAATATGCTGATATACAAGATTTTTACTCAGGAGAGGAAATTAACAATAGATTTAGAATTTATTATTTTTTAATGCAAAATTTTGATAAAATGTGATTTAAAAAAAATGTAATTGACTTGATCGGAAAGACACGGTCTATATTGAGAAACCATGTTAATATAACTTCAAATTAATTGGTTAATTTATCCGAACCTAAAGAATAACAATCTTTGTTTTGAATTTGATTTTTTGAATGAATGCCATCGCAGTCGAAACATACAATATCACAATAAAAAATAACAGATCTTTTTAAAAATCTGTCGTATATTTTCGGTACAAATATGACACGCGCATTTTGTCCATTGAGAGATCTAATTAACGTGTACCTGCTGAAACATTAAGAACAAAAATTTGACCAATATTTTTATAACTATCAGTCAACACAAACAAATGGTTATTTGTATCTAAGCTGTAGAATTCGTCACTCCGATGAAGTTATACTTTTTCTGTTTACACGATTAAATCTCTAGATTTTTAGAGTGAATTACGAAATTCTATATTCAAATGAAAATATTTTGTTCAGAATAAGATTTCTTACTCTGCCTGAATTTTACATTAGTAGTGATGCAGGTTTAAAAAACGGGGACAGATTCTAAGCTGCCGAATACATAAGTTAGCGATTTCATTTTATATTTGATTTTAGCTGTATGTATTGATTCTTACACCATTTTTCATTGAAAATGGCCGAAAATCCGATGATGACATTCAAAGATTCCGATGTGTAATTTATTAGAACAAGTAAATTTTAGGAAGATAATTCTCTGTTAGGCAGAATCTAATCTAAGTAAACGACAGCACATATTCCACTCTGGAATCTGAATGAATATTATCACAACTCTTAAAGGTAGAATTCATATAAATATCAATTAACTTAAAATTACAACTTCGGAACCTTTGAACGTCCTCATCGGTAAGTCGGGCATTTGGAATGAAAAATGGGTTACATCTAGGTCATTTAATAATGAGAAAATTTAACATGATTTCATATGAGAAAGAGGTTCGAGTTATTAATTAACCATTAGCTACACGAATCTAGCCGACTTATTATCATTATAATGGTAAATTTTATGATTTTTTGGACATTGTAATTAAAACTAAAAAAATGATACGAACCGTACTAGTGTCTATCTATATATAATCATAGTCTGATATATCATACCTATAAAATTATAGAAGAAGATGTGGTGTCTCACAAAATGATAAATATTTGGTCTTAAAGAGAATGACTTCGAGATACCTTGTATTAGAGGGAGATCTTCTGTTGTTAAGGGTCAGAAATTTCGAAATCATCTGTGGTTATAAGGCGTAATGACCAAAAAAAGCGGCAAATTTCTGGATATATGATTTCTGTGGGTTATGACTGCCCTTCTAAGTGAGAGATAATTAAGCTAACTAAAATATCTTGATGTACTTCTCTATCGATAGAAAAAAGATATGAAAATATTTATAAATTAAGCATCTTGTATATCGAACCTGTTTATCACATGAAAAATCGTCAGGAGCTTCGGAATCGTCAACATTGCTAACCGCATCGGAGTTACCTTTAGCTTACAACCTGGAGGAACTTCGGAATCTCTGTAGGGCTGTAGCTAGATTCTCAAATGGACAGGTTCGAGAATGGGCTACAAAATCGCAAACCATTCTGGATAGAAACTCTATCAGAAATTAGCAGATTTCTACAAAAGAAATTGTTCAGCTCTAACCCCAATAGAGCTCACCTAGCAAGTTTACGGCCGCGATCATGTTTCGTGCTGACTAAACTGAGAAAGGTATAAACTCCTTTAGCAGCTCTAGAAACAGCAAAATAGCGAAACACGGCAGACATGCTTCCAGTAGAGAGGCTCCATATTATATATATGGGTCTTGAGCGAGACACCGGTATATCTAAAAAATTAATTCCGAGCATGAATGACATTAGATATAGATCACTGAATTTCATTTTTCAAGTTATTTTTTTAAGATTTCTCATTGAAGAAGAAAGATTACAATTTCATGATTAAGCCCCGTTTAGAAACGTAAAAGAGGTCAAAATTTCCCATATTTAATTCTAATATGATAATAATACATCAATTCAACTTTTTAAATCGGTCGCATGCCCTTGATTGTCAAAGATGTAGCTTAAAGAGCGTTCATAATAAATTGTCATTTGAAACTTTTCAAAATTATAGGATAAACCAGAATTAAAGTTTCACATCGAAAAAAAGATACATTTCTAAATAATTCAATTTATTTAAACCAGACTTTATTTAATAACTTGAATGTGACAATTTGTAAAGAAGCGGGATAATTTTACTATTCTAACCCATCTTTCGATTCCCTATTTATTTTTACACGAGTGAAATAAAAAAAAAGATTTTTAATATTTTAATTAATGCCATGCGTATTGAATTTAAAACATCACATCGTGTCTTTAACCTGTTTGTAACCGGTTATCTTGCACTTAGATATGATGATTTTAAACTATAAGAACCATGACTATGACTGTCACAGACCATTCGATTGCAACCAGAATCTTTTTGGAGATCCAGAATCGTTTATTCTCCTCGATTGCATCTTTATCATTTGTAATATCATCTGTAGGCGGTTTTTCAAATTTGAGCGTGTTAGGTGGATCCCTTTCCTCTGAATAACTGCCGCCATAATAAGCGAAATCATCTATTTTATTAGATGATTCTTATTTTACCTCCAGAAATCGCTTATACTCATTTTTTCTAGTAATATGTTCTAGTATAACCAGCAAATGTGAGCAATATAACATTCACATTAAATTTAATCCCTTGCCCAATTATATTATAAATCCATGTCCCAATTAGAAGATCAGAAAAAACATATTTTGTCTTTTTGTCAAGTTTGAATGTATATCCAATCAAAAAGAATATGATATCGTTAAAACCATCCAGTTTTAAAGATATCACGCATTCATTGACTTGAAGTTCCTTGTCCGAAATTAATAACTCGCATATAATTTCAGACCATTGATCGGACTCAGATTAAAATTT
>JWZT01002267.1:418184-435934 GCA_000827895.1 Thelohanellus kitauei
TATATATACAGACAACTCTGGTCAAAGGCACAGCCTCGGGACTGTGAAAAATTGTGCACTTAACCGGGGTGTGTAGATATTAGGAATAAATATACAGAATCGCATAGAAACGCGACCAAAATTTTGGGTGAACCTAACCTGAGTGTGCGCTTTTCTAGAGTTTCTGTAAATATCAATTTATTAAAATATACAGCTTCGTAACTCTTGAATGCTATCATCGGATAGTCGGTCATTTTTGACGAAAAATGGATTACTATACCTCAAAAAATTAAATTTTTCACAAATATAATTAAAAATTGTCACGGAATTCATATTCTATCACAAGACGATTGTAGCATTGGAATAATGATTCATTTTATACTTAAGCATGAAGGCCCCTATTGCCCCAAATGAAGAAATTTTATCCATTATTTAGTTTTACGGAGATATATTTAACATTAACTATGAGCTCAAAGAGACAATCAATTGACCATTTATCAGAGTTTTCTAATAAAATGTGTTATTAATTTTTATGCAGCATTAATTATAGTAAATGCTTGCAAACAATTTTTGTCAAAGTTTTCCTCCGCGAATAAAGATTTGGTAGAGCTGCAAAAGTAGACTTGAAAGATAGAAATCATTTTAAAACGTCAAAGAATGGTTATAACATGCTCATTATAAATTTTTCTTGCATCGATCCAATTATATCACCATCATTATTACAGATAATAAAAAAAATATTATTTTTATGCATTTAAGAAAGCATAAATTGTGTTTAATAAGTTTCGTCAGTTTTAATTTTGCCCGGCTAATAATTAATTGACGATAAAGTTGGATTAGGTTTTTATGTCGAATGTTATAGATTATATGATCATCAAATAATCGTCTATGTTCTTTGTTGGTTATTGTACCAAATTATAAGAGCTATACAGTTGGTAATTTCGATGCTAATCATTGACATACCACCTACACGAGCATTGATTTGTCTGGAATCATTTTTGTATCTCAAATATAGCAAAGTATTGATCGTTCATTTGGTAAGACGCTCACATATTATGTATCATATATCGTTTCATGTCACAGTACTAGCCTTTGAAAGTAAAGAATTTTTTTTTAATTATAACGGAGGATGTATTTCACTTTGATGAAGTTTGGTCATTTTTGGTGTTGTGGATTATCATGTTGAAAATTTCGTAATATTTTTGTACTCGTTTTTTTTAGAAAACTTCGCAATCACCACTCACAGAATATCATGTCGAAATAAATCAGAATTTATCCTTTTTGTCGATTTCTTTGAAATCAGGGGCATTCTATGAGCTTTTTCTGAAAAAACATATGGATTTTTAGGTATTTTTGTGACATATCGAACTGTGTTAGAACATTAGAATTCCATTGATATAAATGCTCTTGTGGCGATGTACTTTCAAATAATCATATATTACAATATTAATAAACTTCAGGTGATTCATATGGTTACTCTAAACTGTCCCGAATTATTCTAGTTGTATTTGTATTTCAATGTACCTTTTTAATTGTTATAACTCTTGTCATAGGAATATAAATTGAAAGTGGAACCCTTCGATGTCTATGACGATGTAGGAACATGTAATATCTTTCATCTTTTGACAGGAAAAAATTTAAGTGGTAAAAAACCTTGATTTTAGCAAATCACTCCAAATACAATAACTCTTATATGAGCATATCCGTTGGTTTCATAGAAAAAAGACGTCTGGATCGCAAGTGTCCAGTGTCGGTCAGGTTACGACTCGTGACCAGTACTTATGAAATAAACAATTGCGAATGGTCCGAATTTCGAAGTTATGGCATAGAATATACATCTCAAAAATATCTAGTCGAAGCACTGCTTCTATTAGAGCAAAAACACTACTTGATTCTTTTTCTCTAGTTAAAAAATATGAACGGTATTCCATTTCTGTAATTAAATGCTGTAATTACATTTAATCGGCTATTACTTAGATATAACTGTCAGTAATATTTTGTCAGATATTGCTGTCATTCTCTTAATGAAATACTCAGAAAAAGAACATAAAATTATAAAAATAAAATTTCCTTGTGGTGAGTAATTCAAAAATATACTATTTCGAAGAATCGTATCTGGTCACAATAATTTTGTGAACAATATCAGTCACCTAGACTCATCGTATGCCATAAGTGTATATTTATCATTCTTGGCGAGTTAAGCATGGTAATTTAGACAGTATTTATTCAAAACAAAATCAATTTAATCGTCTTTTCTGATAATATAAAATATAACTGCAAGTAACAATAGTAAAATAGTACTGGTTTCTAATTTAGCGCATGTAAATAGACAACGAATGCTACAATTACCCGATTTCTTTGTTAATTTATAAAAACTAAAAAATAAAAACTACTGTTTTTATTTGACTGTTTTCGTTGATCTCATCATTGTTAGAAGAACAAACGATACCAAAATTTAAAATAATATATATTTTTGAAAATCTATCTAACATCGCAATTAGAAATACGAGCAGGCGCATATTTTTGAGTTAGAGATCTTATTAAGGTGTACAGAGTGAAATATTACATACAAACACGACTGAATTTTTATATACCTTTCAGATACCGCAAATAATCGTTCTCTTATATCCCAACTATTTAATACGTCTCTCCGATGCAATTATACGTATTCTGTTGTTACGGTTAAATCTGAAAATATTCAAATAGAATTATCATATTATACATTCAAATATAAATATTTTCTTCAGAATGTGATTTGTTACACTTCCTCAATTATTAATTACTATGATGCAAGTTTCAAGAGCGTCAAGACCGGGTATATGTTGTAAGTATCCGAATACATAAGTTAGCGAATTCTGTGTATATTTGATTTAAGGTGTATTTTTTCATTCTAACAAATACTTTCTTTGATAAGGTCTAAGTACAGCAGGATTTCATATGTAGAACTAGGTCCCAATTATTGATTAGCTATTAGCCACACGAATCACGCCGAGTTATTATCGTTATAATAATACATTCTCTGAATTTTCGGAATTTGAAATTTAGTTTAAAAAAATGATACGAACCGTACAAGTGTCTATTTGTGTCGAATCATACTTTGATATATAACATCTATGAAGTTGTTTCAGAAAATTAGGCATCTCACAAAATGATAAATATTTGGTGCAAAAGATAATGTTTTGAGATACCTTGTATTAGAGATAGATCTCGTTTTGCTACCAGTGATAAATTCAATATATCTTTCATGGTTAATTGTCTAAATTGGCTACAAAACGCCGCACAATTTCTAGATATATCATTTCTAGGGATTATCACCCTCACTTTTGAGTGAGAGATATTTACACTAACTAAAATATCTTGATGTACTTATCAATCCATAGGAAAACGATATAACCATGCCGATTAATTAAGCATCAAGTATATTAACCGGTTTATCAAAAAAAAATTCGGCACCTTTACACCATTTTGGTGTTTAATTTCCCATGGATTCATTTAAGATTTCCTAATCTCGGGCATGTCCCAAAATGTTTCATTTCGATTTTACAGAGGATTCATTCATGAGATTTCGGATTTTTTTAAAAAATAAAAATGATTGTAAAAAGATTCAGGCTGCAGCGCTCTTGAAGCAATGCGCGTGGCTTCAGGAACCTAACAGGCACAATCTTCTACTCATATCTGAGTAGAAGCTGCTGAGATTGTTATCAAAAACGTATTCCCATCAAAGATTCTCATAACGGACTTTATAATATTTTTGCATTTGAAAAGAGAAGCTCGATCGGGTTAAATTTAGGAGAATGAGGTTGAATAACAATGATTTGATGGCCTTGAAGTTCGACAACTTCACGAACTTCGGTTGAATGATGGAAATGTACATTATCCATTACAAAAATTTTCGATGTGTTGGAACACTTCTGAAAGAATTCCTGAAAAAATTGACACATCTGATTTTTGTTGAATGAAACAACAAAGCTCCTGTAGTTGAGTAGACCAGAAATATTCATTGAGGCACACACACTGATGTTTCTTCCTCTGGAATTCGCTAAAACAATGTGTGCACGTTTGCCTCTTTGACCTCGGCCATAAAGTCGTCTAATGTGCAAATAAAATCCGATGTCATCAATATAGATAACTTCTAGGGCAGAGAAAACAATGCTTTATAAAAAAAATCGTTTACCTTTCAAAGTTGGTTTGTGAGTATATAAACCTTGCTTTTTTATACTCAGGGGTATTTGTAGCAATCGGCACCTTCCTTACAAGTGTATATGTTATTCTCAACTTTTTAATGGTCCGACAAATGGATGATTTTGACAAAATCAAATTGAAATACTCTTGTAATTGTGAGAGTATTTGGGCATCTTAATTATCGGATTGTCTTAAATGTACTCCCCAATACGAAGTTTATGATTTTCTTGTACTTTAATGTACTTAGGCCCTGTTTGACTATTCTGAATGACATTTCAACCACTCAAAAACTTGGAATATCTGTATCGAAGCATGTGTTCGTTCATGGACAAATTTCTTGCTACTTCAGCTATAGACTTTTCTGGATTTCTCTGAATGAGGCTTATAGTCAGCATCTTTACATCAATACTTAGTTTTATGTATGTTCTTCGCTCTGAATCAGTATTTTCGATATTTTCCATCACATTATTACGAAATTTTTCACTTATGATTAGGATATTCAAAATTTTTGTTTTGGGTAAAAATCAGAAATCTTTGATGAATACTTAAAAAAATCGAAACTTATTAAACAAGACATAATAGAGTGGATCAATCAATGCCCATCACGCGAAATTAACAAGTCCTAAAACTTCAAACCACGCTGCTCCTTACGACCAATCTCAACTGACCCTAGTAACGACCTCTTGGAAGTAGACTTCACGGGGCCTCTAACCACAACAAATTCAGGAAACAAATACATCATTATTTTTTTTTTCTAACGCGTTTACGAAATGGATCGAGGCAAAAGCAGTACGGGATCAAACAGTATCAACGACGTCGAAGGAAGTGATAGAGCACGTGATTTCCAGCTCGGAATCCCACATCAAATACATTCCGATCAAGGAAAACACTTTGAATCATCAGTGTTCAAAGGCATATGTAGCTCGCTGGGAATAAAAAAAGTCACTCACTAGTCCATATCCTCCATCTGGAAACGGGCTAGTCGAGAGGCATACCGAACGATCAAAGAGACGCTTCGTCACCACGTCAACTCACATCGGTCCGACTGGGATTAAACATCTCCACAAGGTACTGCTAGCAACCAGAATCGCAAAACATCCGTCCACAGGTTTCTCGCAGGCAGGACTCACTGACGGAAAACAATTGTGAAGCGGAGCAAACGTCGAATACCCTAAAATATCTCACCATACGTCAGTCGAGCTTTCAGATCCCGAAGCAGCGTTCGAGCAGTTGAAAAATAATACAGCTCAATTAGAGGAGAGAGCAAAAGTTAACCTTACTAGAACTCAAAATTATCAGAAAAAACATTATGATAAGAAGGCTCACGATCATTATTACTCCCAAGACGATCTCGTGATGATGAAATCTTCAGAAACAAGAAAACTGTCATCCTTGTTCACGGGCCCATTTATATTCTTAGAATGCATCCACACAAACTACAAAATCGCAGCACAGAAGAAAATTACACATCATTATCGAATACATCACGATCACCTTTACCCGTTCAAAGGAGGGGGGGGGGATGAATGTAGCATCACTCATCGCGATAACTCGTAATTAGCATTATTAGTTTGATTATCGTAATCTTACAGTTATATTCGGACAAACTGTCTATGAATTACGATTCCGTGTAAATTCCTAGACAGATCATGGATTTTTGTATCAAACAGATCCCGTTTCTGTGATGGATAGAGTTAAATATGTATTTAAACTAGTCATAGATCAAAGTAAAAAATTTGTCATTTTGGCTTATGTCAAACCAAATATGCAAGTGAAATATAGATCTCAGCGAAATATTTATTTTTTATATTGTTGAAGCTCTGTTAAAACGGATTCGAGAAAAAGCAATTCTAGTTAATTCAAGAATTACCTTCATTTACGCAGTCAAATATTATATCGGCATTCCGACGCATCGAGCTTTCAAGATCGTTGTCCATTTCCATATTAGGACCCAACTTGTACACCTTTTTGAATTTTTCAAGTATCTTTCTAGCTTTCAGATTATCACGAGAGGTATGACTTTCCGATTTTAACTGATCATTAATGTAAGTACCGTTATATTTCGGAAATCGAAAGTTTTTGAGACTATAGAAGGGGTTTCAGAGCCAGTAAATTTCGGAATATCTTCTGAAACTGATGGTGAATGTTTGCTACTTGAAGTAGAGGAAGATGTCGAATTATGGTCTTCGTGTGTACTTTCGGAGATGGATGTTGTGGGTGATGAGAAGGTACCATCAGAGACAGATTCTGTATATGTTTTTGCGGCTGTGATCAAAATATGGTACATTTGTATTCAGTTTCTTTTTGGCGGTGTATCCATGTATTGCAGTGATGCGATACGTTCCGGATTCCATTGTAGGAACAAGAATATTCACGATCACAGGGCACGCAGTAGAATGCATGCTTGTCATCTGTTACTTTTTTCACTGGAAATTTTTTCTTCCATTCTTTTTTAAACGTGTGTCTGTATGGAGTACTCTTCGATTTATCTGACATTTTGGATATTACGAAATTATACGATCCTGAACGAACATAATATATAAATACTGTCAATATTTGTACAAATAAATTGTTTTTGGTATTATATATTCTTTGTAAAGAGATTAAGTATTATCCGACTTAGAAAAATGTCATACGCGCTTGCGCTAATTTCACTGTGTGGGGATTATGGTGATCATAAGATGTTTTTGATTCGAATTCGCATTGCTTCTATGTTTTGATAATAAAAACATAAGTTGAATATTTTCGTTTGCACTCGGAATTTTTCGTCGAAAATAGCATTTCACTAATCTATAAGGCTTTGGACTTGATTACCATGTCTTTTGCATAAATACATGTATTATAAGGTGATAATGGTATACCTGTTGATCAACTCTGTACGCATGCTCCCCAAAAAATGGCTGATATACCTGAAGCAGTAATAAAACCCTAAATACTAACAAAATTAAGGGATAATTGGATCTCAATTCCAACAGCTTTTGATAAATCATAGAAAACTGAGAAGGTATCAGTATTTCGCCTGTTTCTCCACATATATTCGTGATGGTGTGATTCCAATAAACCAGCGTTTGTTCCGTTCACGAATCTCATAATTTGATATGTTAATTTCGCCCACTGTCTCTATATTTTGTGTGTGAACTCCATGATCAGACACAAATCGTTCGCTGTGGTTCACATGTTCTTTTGATAAGCCCATCACCATCCTGACCGATTCGCATATATGGAAGCCACATGCCAGTCTATATCATAGATCCCCTTGCAAAATTTCTTCTAATTATCGGTAATAAAGATTCCTTATCCCTTTGTTCCACTATGAATAATCTTGGTTCGCCAGATTTATAATTCCTGTCTACCTGTCTATGGCATTCAAGTAGTCCAAATATCCACGGACCCGTTATTCGTCTTCCATGGTTTCTTCCGGAAACTAATCGCCCATTTTGATTAATTTCTTCACAATCTATTCCTTCTCGAGGAGTGTTTTCATCTACTCCTAGTAATCGACCGATGTTAACACGCCTTTTTCCTCTCAATAAGGTCTCATCGATTTGAATTACAACGTCTGGCGCTTGACCGTTGATTCTTTTTCAATTTCCAAGTAAATGATTACTAAAATGGACTGAGTTTCTACGTCTGAAACCTTGCAACAATGGTTAAACCAATCAATTAAGATCCGTTTGGAAACATCGAGCATCTCCTTTGAATGCTTAACACTACGCTGCGCTGCCCAGTAAAATATTAACTGGAGAATCTTTTCAGGTGTAAGCTTACAGTCGGTTCTTCCGTTTCGGTCCATGTATGACTGAAACTCACCAGTATGAGAAGATAAATATGACATACAACTTTGTCATCTTAGTGTAGGTAATGTTGTGGTGTTTTGACATTCTTCGGTTAGCCTTTCTTCAGTAAGGTCTGCCAATTTTCTTTTCCTTGAGGTGATATAAAAACCTGAGGATGGATTGCGACAGTTTCCACTTCGACATGTAATGCCGGTTTGGAAATTAAATTATGGACTCAGAATAAGTTTGTTTCACTTAAAATGTTCAATAACCTCTCCTTGTCTAGTAATAAGCGATAAAACTTGATATACGCCATTTTTTGTGGAGCATGCTCACACATTAATAACCAGTTATACCACTACCTAAAAGTTGTTTTGTTAAATTTTCTCGAGTTTTTCTTAATCAAAAAACTGAAAATAGATTTCATCTTGTATATGTGCTATTAAATATGTCATTACTTGTTATTTTAGCCTGTTTATCGCATCACTTAACTGTTGTAATATCTGGTTTTGCTTTTGAAAATGGATTCTTTGCATTGATAAAGGGATTTTCTAATTGTTGAAGTATTTATTAATAAATCTATCGTTTATAAACCAAATAAAATTCGAAACTCGTCATAAAAATAATTGCAAAAGTTCTTTTAATAGTCATTAAATCAACATGAAAATTTTTGAAAATAGTAGTTTCCTTAATTTATACATTTAAAAGACATAAATGGTATTCTGAAAAATCCATTTTTAAAAGCAAAACTCGGTATTTAAACTACAACTCGATTCTTTCAAGTTTTTTTAACGCGACACATCAATGAAATCTGAAATATTTACAAATCTGTTTGGAGAATGGTAATATACGCTACCATCAGTCTTTTTTATATTCATTTTCGAATCAGGTACTAATGCCCTCCCCCTCTCTACACAAATATCAAGTTAAACATCGAGATCCTGCACTCTTATTTTTCATTTTATGTAGTGATAGTTTATCCAATCGTTTCTGATAATGATATCACAAAACATTGACGATGATGTCACAAAAAAATGTCTTATTCGTAAACTTCTTCTCACATACAAAAATAAATGCTCGAATTCTGGTAATACGAACTCTCATACACGTTAAAACAAGGCTGTGTCAGAATATTTGGATTTCGTTTCAAACAATTACATTTCATTCTAAGTGCACCTATGGATGCTGTGCTTTTAACCATGGTCATATAATTACCATAGAAATAATATGGAAATCAGAAATTATTATCCTGTATTTGAACAACCCTATGAAATAAATCACATTGTGTTGAAAAAGGCTGATTTTGAAAAAAATAAATTCTGATAATTTATTCAAATTATGTTTCTGACATCGTATGCAGTGAAAGATATACCATTTTTGGTTAAGAATAGTCGACGTTCAGATGATGATATTCAAAGTTTCCGAAATTAAAGTTATCATCAAAAATAATTATTTTAAAGATTCTTTCTCTAAATCAAAATAGCAGCTCCATAAACAACAGAATGTATTCCATTCTTAAATCAGAAGGAATATTCTCGCAACCATAAAAGGTAGAATCGATATAAATATCAATTTACTTATGAATAAAACATCAGAACCTCTCAATATCATCATCGGAACGTCGGCCATTTTGTGACGGAAAATTACGTACTATATCTCAAAAAATTAATATTTACGAAAATTACATTAAGAATTTTCACGCAATTCATATTTTATCAAATGATTATTTTGGCAGTGGTATAATGGTTAAATGATACTTAATATGAATGGACTTATTCTCCCTGATCAAAAAATTGTATCTACCATTTAGTTTTACGGAGATATTTCAACATATTAACTATGAGTTCAAACAGAGAATTCATTAACAATTTCTCAGAGTTTTTGCGATAAAATTTGTTAGTAGTAATAATGCAGATTTAGAAATTTAAATGTTTGCAAAAGTTTTTTGCCAGAGCTTTTATCCGCGAATAAATATTTAGTTGAGCTGACAAAGTAGACTTGAAAGATAAAAATCATTTTAAAATGTAAAAGAATGGTTATAATAGCACAATATAAATTTTGAGGTGCATAGATCCAATTAAATCCCGATCATTTTTATACATAATAAAAAAAATATAATTGATTTGAATTAATGACAGTGTAAATTGTGTCAAATATGTTTCATCAGTTTATTTTCTGGGCGGATAATATTTAATTGACTTAGAGCTTGGCTTTGTTATTTAAGTCGTGAGTTGTAGATTATGGGATAATGAAATAATCGTCGATGTTCGATTTTGGTGATGGTTCAAAATTATCAAAGCTATACAGTTGAAAAATTTGATACTTATCATGCGGACATCCTCTACTTGAGCCTTAACTTTGTCTGAATCATTTTTATGTCTCAAATATAGCCATGTATGGATTTGTTATTCGATTAAACGTTAACATTTTATAGATTATGTATAGTTTCATGACACTGTACTAGTGTTTAAAAGTTAAGCCTTTGTAGAATAAAGAAGATACCCTAATTTTATTTCGATGAAGTCTGATCGATTTTGGTCTATTAGATTATAAATTTGAAAATACTTTTTCACTTTGGTGCATGTTTTGTCACAAAATTATGCAATCACTGCACAAATACAATTCTTGAAAAAATAAATCTGAATTTCTCCGTTATCTTGTGCATTTCTTTCAGTACTGCTTCATAACAGGGCTGCCTCTCAACAAAGATTCCTATTTTAAAGCCATTACTGTTGAAAATGAAAGTGTGTAAGAAATTAAGGATTCGTATATTATAATCCTGTTTCGGCAATTTACTATAGGCAAACAATAACTTATAATATCTATTAACTTCATGTTTAGTTCATATATCTTTTCTAAATGATCTCCAAATTATCTGAATTTATTTTTAGTTCCATGTGGCTTTTCAAGTCATATATCTCATGTAATATGAATGTAAATGGAAAGTATAACCCATCGATGTCTGTGTTGATGGTTTGAACATGTAATATATTTCATCACTTTGAGATACTAAATCTGAAAACAAAACGTGGGTCTATAATAAACCTTTAATATAGCAAAAAACTCAAAATCTAGTAACTTATATTTGCATCTCTGTGGGTTTCAATGACCATAGACGCCAAGATCCCAAGTGTCGATTAGGTTACGACTCGTGACCATTACTTAAGAAATAAATTAAACAAACATTTGAGAATTGATCGAATTTCAAAGTTATGCCATAGAATATGCATCTCAAAATCACTATCAATGCACCCTATTTCATAAAAGCTTCAACATCAAAAAATCTTTTGTTACTTAGTGAAGAATTGACCAGTATTCCGTTTCTGTAATTTAACCTGTCATTATATTGAATCTGATATTACATAGAAATAACAATCAATTATATTTTATCAGATATTACAGTAATTCGCTTTATGAAATATTCTGAAAACGAACCTAAAATTATTAAAATTAATTTATTTATGCTGAGTACTTCAAAAATATATTATATCGAAGAATCACAGATGGTCACAATAATTTTATAACCAATAACAATGACTTAGCACATCGTATGCGATAAGTTGAATATATATCACTGTTCGCGAGTTAAGCATGGTAATTAAGGCAGTGTTTATGGAAAAAATCAATTTTATCGCCTCTTCTGATATTATATAGGGTTTCCAGATCAAGTCCGTCACATTTTTTTAACTCAAATTTATCAAGATTTAGAATGAGAAAATTGTACATCTCTGTATCAATTTCCTCTCTTAAGTAACACCATCTTCTGTTGTATTTCAGTATATTTTGGTAATATCCATCACAGTACGAATGCATAATTTCTGTTGAGTTACTTTGGATTGAATTAAACAGGCCGTTTTCTTATCTCTGGGGCACCAGACATCTTGCATTCTTCAGCGAACAAGATCATCAATTCAACGAGGTACATTCTTGTTGACACTTGATGGAGGTTTTTAAAAGTTCTTGTCAAATTGAATACATGAACGTGTTTTCATGATGACAACATGAGGTTTCACAAAACCGATAGGGTCTAGACCATGTAGCAACAGAATGGCAGGGTGGTAATATACCTTCCACACTACTTCACTTTCTTTAAACAGATTGAAAATCGGTTATCGAATCGGAAGAACATTGTAAAAACAACGTCACGAGATCAGAACCCGACCTATTTTATCAAGTGGCTCAATAAATATTACACCTTCTGTTTGTAACGGCTGTTACCAAAATATGCTGATATACAAGATTTTTACTCAGGAGAGGAAATTAACAATAGATTTAGAATTTATTATTTTTTAATGCAAAATTTTGATAAAATGTGATTTAAAAAAAATGTAATTGACTTGATCGGAAAGACACGGTCTATATTGAGAAACCATGTTAATATAACTTCAAATTAATTGGTTAATTTATCCGAACCTAAAGAATAACAATCTTTGTTTTGAATTTGATTTTTTGAATGAATGCCATCGCAGTCGAAACATACAATATCACAATAAAAAATAACAGATCTTTTTAAAAATCTGTCGTATATTTTCGGTACAAATATGACACGCGCATTTTGTCCATTGAGAGATCTAATTAACGTGTACCTGCTGAAACATTAAGAACAAAAATTTGACCAATATTTTTATAACTATCAGTCAACACAAACAAATGGTTATTTGTATCTAAGCTGTAGAATTCGTCACTCCGATGAAGTTATACTTTTTCTGTTTACACGATTAAATCTCTAGATTTTTAGAGTGAATTACGAAATTCTATATTCAAATGAAAATATTTTGTTCAGAATAAGATTTCTTACTCTGCCTGAATTTTACATTAGTAGTGATGCAGGTTTAAAAAACGGGGACAGATTCTAAGCTGCCGAATACATAAGTTAGCGATTTCATTTTATATTTGATTTTAGCTGTATGTATTGATTCTTACACCATTTTTCATTGAAAATGGCCGAAAATCCGATGATGACATTCAAAGATTCCGATGTGTAATTTATTAGAACAAGTAAATTTTAGGAAGATAATTCTCTGTTAGGCAGAATCTAATCTAAGTAAACGACAGCACATATTCCACTCTGGAATCTGAATGAATATTATCACAACTCTTAAAGGTAGAATTCATATAAATATCAATTAACTTAAAATTACAACTTCGGAACCTTTGAACGTCCTCATCGGTAAGTCGGGCATTTGGAATGAAAAATGGGTTACATCTAGGTCATTTAATAATGAGAAAATTTAACATGATTTCATATGAGAAAGAGGTTCGAGTTATTAATTAACCATTAGCTACACGAATCTAGCCGACTTATTATCATTATAATGGTAAATTTTATGATTTTTTGGACATTGTAATTAAAACTAAAAAAATGATACGAACCGTACTAGTGTCTATCTATATATAATCATAGTCTGATATATCATACCTATAAAATTATAGAAGAAGATGTGGTGTCTCACAAAATGATAAATATTTGGTCTTAAAGAGAATGACTTCGAGATACCTTGTATTAGAGGGAGATCTTCTGTTGTTAAGGGTCAGAAATTTCGAAATCATCTGTGGTTATAAGGCGTAATGACCAAAAAAAGCGGCAAATTTCTGGATATATGATTTCTGTGGGTTATGACTGCCCTTCTAAGTGAGAGATAATTAAGCTAACTAAAATATCTTGATGTACTTCTCTATCGATAGAAAAAAGATATGAAAATATTTATAAATTAAGCATCTTGTATATCGAACCTGTTTATCACATGAAAAATCGTCAGGAGCTTCGGAATCGTCAACATTGCTAACCGCATCGGAGTTACCTTTAGCTTACAACCTGGAGGAACTTCGGAATCTCTGTAGGGCTGTAGCTAGATTCTCAAATGGACAGGTTCGAGAATGGGCTACAAAATCGCAAACCATTCTGGATAGAAACTCTATCAGAAATTAGCAGATTTCTACAAAAGAAATTGTTCAGCTCTAACCCCAATAGAGCTCACCTAGCAAGTTTACGGCCGCGATCATGTTTCGTGCTGACTAAACTGAGAAAGGTATAAACTCCTTTAGCAGCTCTAGAAACAGCAAAATAGCGAAACACGGCAGACATGCTTCCAGTAGAGAGGCTCCATATTATATATATGGGTCTTGAGCGAGACACCGGTATATCTAAAAAATTAATTCCGAGCATGAATGACATTAGATATAGATCACTGAATTTCATTTTTCAAGTTATTTTTTTAAGATTTCTCATTGAAGAAGAAAGATTACAATTTCATGATTAAGCCCCGTTTAGAAACGTAAAAGAGGTCAAAATTTCCCATATTTAATTCTAATATGATAATAATACATCAATTCAACTTTTTAAATCGGTCGCATGCCCTTGATTGTCAAAGATGTAGCTTAAAGAGCGTTCATAATAAATTGTCATTTGAAACTTTTCAAAATTATAGGATAAACCAGAATTAAAGTTTCACATCGAAAAAAAGATACATTTCTAAATAATTCAATTTATTTAAACCAGACTTTATTTAATAACTTGAATGTGACAATTTGTAAAGAAGCGGGATAATTTTACTATTCTAACCCATCTTTCGATTCCCTATTTATTTTTACACGAGTGAAATAAAAAAAAAGATTTTTAATATTTTAATTAATGCCATGCGTATTGAATTTAAAACATCACATCGTGTCTTTAACCTGTTTGTAACCGGTTATCTTGCACTTAGATATGATGATTTTAAACTATAAGAACCATGACTATGACTGTCACAGACCATTCGATTGCAACCAGAATCTTTTTGGAGATCCAGAATCGTTTATTCTCCTCGATTGCATCTTTATCATTTGTAATATCATCTGTAGGCGGTTTTTCAAATTTGAGCGTGTTAGGTGGATCCCTTTCCTCTGAATAACTGCCGCCATAATAAGCGAAATCATCTATTTTATTAGATGATTCTTATTTTACCTCCAGAAATCGCTTATACTCATTTTTTCTAGTAATATGTTCTAGTATAACCAGCAAATGTGAGCAATATAACATTCACATTAAATTTAATCCCTTGCCCAATTATATTATAAATCCATGTCCCAATTAGAAGATCAGAAAAAACATATTTTGTCTTTTTGTCAAGTTTGAATGTATATCCAATCAAAAAGAATATGATATCGTTAAAACCATCCAGTTTTAAAGATATCACGCATTCATTGACTTGAAGTTCCTTGTCCGAAATTAATAACTCGCATATAATTTCAGACCATTGATCGGACTCAGATTAAAATTTGATGGTTAATCCTGAAGCATCCATTTTAAAATTCTTCATTTCCGGGAGGAAAAAGGAGTGTTGGTATCTAAAATATTGAACAAAATTATATAGAATCAAAATAGTCCATATTCAAAAGTATTTACACAGTTAGATTAGTGTCACCAAGCTGTATATTATAGATTTATTATCATATTCTGTTTTTGGTTGCTCATACTGCAGTAGTTATGATACTTGAAGAATATAAAAAAACATCGAGGTCGGTCTAGTTTACAGGATTTGACAATTTTCCAACTCATTTCACTATTTATATATCTAAATATTTTGAACAAAAAAATTGAGAAATTTTATCAAAAAAAGATCATCAAAATTAGAGAATAATTGTTGAAAGAAATCATGCCATGCCTTTCCATTGATTACAGCGATGTTTGAATTTTTATGTGATTCAAAACACCTTAATTTAAACAAATCAGGTATAATAACCCACATTTTCATTCGTTCACATACCGTAGCTTGAATACGTTACATCTATCTAGGATTTTTCGTTGGTAATCAAATTTGATAAAAGTTAAAAAAAACAAAATATGAACAGAAACGGTCATAATTTGATATTTATCGTCATAAATAAATGAATTTTAGTTATTCTCGTACTCCGCAGTAATCATTCAAATAATAAATATATAATAAGGGAAATGTCTCATATTTATTATTTGAAAACAAATGTTGTAATTTGATCAAATATTTTTGAGAAATGTAAACTTGTAAATTAAATTAAGTCTAATAAATTGAATTTAAAGTCTTGCAAATATGATCAAAGATCATAAGAACAGTCGTATTTCAACAAATAGTTATTTTTCAATTAGTTTGTCAATCAAAATTCAATTTTATCCTACGTTAATGGAAGTCATGCGCTAATTAAATACTTGATGAAGTGTATGTTTTCTAATAACTATGAAACTATTAGCATACAGCATTTTCTACCATAAATGGCCGACTTTCCAATGATGATATTCGAAAGTTGCGATGCTCTATTCATCAGTAAATTGATATTTATATAGATTATACCTTTTGAAGAGGTGAGAATATGCCTTCTGATTAAATAGTGGAATATTAGTTGTCGTTTATTAAGATTTGATATGACGTAACACCAAAGAATCATTCTAAAATATACCTTCTGAAATAAATTAAACGTCAGAACTTTTGAATGATATTTTCGGCAAGTCAGCTATTTTGGACGGAAAATAGTCTGATGAGAGAATCAGATGACATTTTACAGATATTGTTGAGAAATTCTATCAGAGAGGATAATGTATGAATATTGTTTTGTAAATACATGGTTTTTGGTACAAACTATCATTTGTCCAGTTAAATTCTGTGCGGTTTTCTGTGACAGTTGCCGTTAAATTTGGGTTTTTGTCCAGTTATATATGTTTTTTCGTCAGCCATATCTGACTGAAAACATACACAAAAATCAGCAGCGACAAATTTGACTGATCAAACGCTAAATTTGAATACCGAAGGCCAATTCGGACATGGAAAACGCTTATTTGAACCGAAAATCCAGTAAGAAATATGACGTTTTGACTGAGTATTTATCTACTCAAAATAAATCATTAGAACACTATTTAGATTTGAGATCGTTTGTTGATCACACATGAAAAAATTATTTAAAACTTACAATTAATCAATTTTTCTGCTCAAAGTTCAAACCAAATAAAAATAATTTGTATTAAACATCAAAGTAGTGTAACGATGGCATTGATAATGTATATTATAAAATAAAATGGTTTCCCTGATGTATTTATAGTACATTGGAGCGCTTTTAAGCAATAGATATGAAAAAAATGATCAGAGTTGATTTTTAATATTTTGATTATCCCATTATCTGAGAATTCACCAAATTATGGATTAATGTTCGCCTTATATTAATATGGCCTCATTAATAATTTTTGACATTATAAATTTACGATTTTGACTCCTTTTTACCTCATAATTAATATTGATTTCGTCAATTTTATTTATTAAATGTCAAATAAAACTTTTTATGGTTTAATGGTCTGATGAAAAACATCAAGCGTGTCGATTAATTTAATTACATTTTAAATGCACAGGGAAAATAACCCGTTATTATTGTTTAAGCATCAAAATAATAAAGGCGTTTTGTCAATTAACTAAGTTTTGTGAATGAATCTTATCGACGAGAACGACGAAACAAATTATATCATAAATATGAACTCTTTAAAGATCGTGATTAACAGCAGCGCAGCTACATCATACCTGTCGAATATATCACAAATTTCTGACCATTGGCCATGGTTTATTTTGAAAAGCTTTGACCTTGAGATTTTTGTATTGAAAACAATATATTTTTTGGAATATATTAGGGTTCGCTTTTTAGCATGTGTCCTCTACACCTGAAAATACGGTAAGTTGGATGCTGATTTGGATAGTATTTGCATCACAGATATATCTTAAATTGACTATGATTATTTTAACTGAGCATAAATATAAGATATTTCAATAATTTAAATCACACAGGGCCGTTTGTTACACAAAAATTTATAGATTTCTATAC